>JAODAL010059632.1:0-21366 GCA_025379985.1 Phyllomedusa bahiana
TAAAGGGTTTTGCAGAAATAAAAGTGATTACACTGCAGTTACATTTTTTTGACTTTACCGGAGACGTCTTTTTTTGATCAGCGTCTTTTACTTTCCCCTTTTCCCTTTTCCATCCGGTTCACACCCCTTTATTTGAATTTTCCCCCCAAGACTCGTCCCTGAGGATTTGGACACAAATTTTTCCCGAATCCCCCACATTTCCCGCAACCCCTTAATTTTAAATTATAAACAGTCCCCTCAGTTAATTTTATAGGGGGATGAAACATTATTGGGGGCCCCAGGGAGTATAAGGGGGACCAGGTATATAGGGGCAAGAGGGAGTATATAGGGGCCCCAGGCAGGGATATTGGGGGCCCCAGGCAGGTATATGGGGCCACAGGGAGGAAAAAAGGGGGGAAAAAGGAAATATATGGGGGAAGGCAGGTATATTTGGGGCACAGGAGGGGATTAAAAGGGGGAAGGGAGGATTTTGGGGCCACAGGGAGGGGAAAAGGGGGCCACAAGCCGGGATATGGGGCCATAGGCAGTATATTTGGGGGGCCACAGGCAGGGATATTGGGGGGCCCCGGCAGGGAATGGGGGCCACAGGCAGGCATTAAAAGGGGCCAGGCAGGGAAATGGGGGCCCCAGCCGGGGTAAAGGGGGCCCTAGGGAGTATAAAGGGGCCAAAAGGCAGGGGGTATGGGGGGGCCCCAGGCAGGCATTATGGGGCACAGGCAGAAAAGGGGCCCCCCAGGCAGTATATGGGGGACTGAGGCAGGTTTAAAAGCTATAAAAAAAACAAAAGTAATACTCACCCTTAAAATCCCCCGGCGAGCGCGCTCCGTCCTCTTTAACCCCGCGCCCTCCCCGGGACTTCAGGGACGGCCTATGACCGCTATGCGCCCGAGGAAGGCAGGTCGCGATGACCTCACTTTATCCGACGGTTTCTCACCGCATTGGGGGCCCCGGAAAGGGCCTAGCGCTGTGAGGACCCCGCGGGTCCCCACACTGTGTGCGGGGAGGGGGGCCTTTGCTCTCTGCCCCCCAGAAGCCCCCAGCTGTGTGGCGTCCAGCGGACACAAAAGCGCTGAAGGGCCCGTCCCCCGGGGCTCCCCGGCCATTTCCCGCGGCCTGGAACCCCGGGGTTCTCGGGGCCAAAGGGGGTTTTTTTCGGGCCCGGGGCCCCCGGGCAAAAAAGCCTAGCAAAGCCCCTTGGGGGATGGGTTCGGGGGAGTGAGGGTGATACAAAATATTTAAGAAGATACAGATAGTGATGAAGATACAGATAGTGATGATGATACAAATAGTGAAGAAGATACAGATAGTTTATGAAGTTAAAGAAAAATGAAAAGTACAGATAGTGATTAAAAACAATTTGTATGAAAAATACAGATAGTGATTATGAACAGATAGTATGATTTATAACCCGATAGTGATGAAGGGTACAGATAGTGGGTGAAAGATGAACAGATTGTGATGAAAAATAAAAGATAGTTTAGGTGATACGAAATTTTATATGATACAGAAAAATGATGATGATACAGATAGTGATGATGATACAGATAGTGATGATGATACAGATAGTGATGATGATACAGATAGTGATGAAGATACAGATAGTGATGATGATACGGAGAGTGAGGATGATACAGATAGTGATGAAGATACAGATAGTGATGATGATACGGAGAGTGATGATGATACGGAGAGTGATGATGATACAGATAGTGATGATGATAAAGGGAGTGGGGGTTTTATAAGATAGTGATTTATGATACGGGAGGTGATGGGGAAAATACAGAAGTGTGAAATTTCAGATAGTGATTAAGATACAATAGTTATGAAGATACGGAGGGGTGAGGAAAAAAAAACAAAAATAGGATGATGATACGGAGAGTGAGGTTGATACAGATAGTGATGGGAAAATACGGGTGTGGGTGGGTGGGTACAGATAGTGATGAAGATACAGATAGTGATGATGATACAGATAGTGATGAAGATACAGATAGTGATGATGATTATCAGATAGTGATGAAGATAAATAGTAGGATGATTCAGATAGTGTGATGTACAGATTTTGATATGATAAAAGATAGTGATAATGATACGGAGAGTGATGATGATACAGATAGTGATGATGATACGGAGAGTGATGAAGATACAGATAGTGATGAAGATACAGATAGTGTGGAAAGTTTCAGGGTAGTGATGATGAAGATACGAAGTGATGATGATCAGATAGTGATGATGATTATTTAAAATATTTATGAATTTAAGCAGATAGTGATGAGATTACAGATAGTGATGAAGATACAGATAGTGATGAAGATACAGATAGTGATGAAGATACAGATAGTGATGATGATACAGATAGTGAGGATGATACAGATAGTGATGATGATACAGATAGTGATGAAGATACAGATAGTGATGAAGATACAGATAGTGATGATGATACAGATAGTGATGATGATACAGATAGTGATGATGATACGGAGAGTGAGGATGATACAGATAGTGATGATGATACAGATAGTGATGAAGATACAGATAGTGAGGATGATACAGATAGTGATGATGATACAGATAGTGATGAAAAATACGGGGATGAGGATGATTCAGAAGTGATTAAGATACGATTTTTTTTGGGGGTTATGAAAGATACAGATAGTGAGGATGTTTTAAAATAGTGATGAAGAACAGATAGTGGGTTTAAAATCGGAGAGTGGGGTGATTAAAAGATAGTGAAAGAAGATACAGATAGTGATGAAGATACAGATAGTGATGATGATACGGAGAGTGAGGATGATACAGATAGTGAGGATGATACAGATAGTGATGATGATACAGATTTTTGAGATGATACAAAATAGTGAGGGTGATACAGAAATGGGTGATGATACAAATAGTATGATGATGATTTATACAGAATTTGAAAAGAGGAAGAAATCAGGGGGATACCTTTTCAGATAACTGAGAAAAATTTTATGGTGAAACCCTTTTTAGGTACGAGCTCCCTTCTTTAGACCGGTTTAAAAAACAACAAAACTGAAAAATTTACCGACTTTTTTATACAAAAAGAAAATGGACTTTTAAAAGGGTCTTAGAATTTTAAAAAAAAAAAAATGCAAAATAAAACAGAGAAGTCATTTTAAAATAGGTTTTTTAAATGAAAATAACTTCTTTTATTTCTTTTTGTTATTTTAAATTCAAAGAAACCCCTTTTTTGATCCCTTTCGTTGTGTATTAAAAAAAACTGTAAATTTTCAGTTTGTTGTATAACACCATGTCTGAAAAAAGGAGCTTTTTACTCTCGAATATACTCAGCCCGTAAAAGGTTTTCGCCGATTTTTTTCACTCTTTTTAAATAAATTTCTATGGCTAACTCGGGACAACCCTTAAAACTACTAAAAATTTCAGATAGTAAGAAAAATACAGGGAAAAAGATGATGATATCGAAAAGTGGATAATGATGATAATGATTACGTATGCAGGACTTTTCTCTATAGAACCATTATATCAGGGTCCCTTTTTGTAGGGGAAATTTTTATCAGGTCTCCTCTCTATAGAGACCATTATATCAGGGCTTTCTTTTATAGAAACCATTTTAAACAGGGGCTTTCTCTATGGGGACCATTATTTTCGGACTCCTTTCTGTAGAGGGCCAAATTTTTTCAGGACTTCTCTCTATAGAGACCATTATATCAGGACTCCTTTCTGTAGAGACCATTATATCAGGACTCCTCTCTATAGAGACCATTATATCAGGACTCTTCTCTATAGAGACCATTATATCAGGACTCTTCTCTATAGGACCAAATTTTATCAGAAAAATAAAACCCCGTAGAATCTTTCTACAACAGGACTCCCTCGCAGGAAATCTTTATCAGGGCTCTTCTCTGCAAAGGAAACCAAAGTAATAAGGACTCCCCCTCTGCAGGGGCGTTATATCAGGCCCCCCCTCTTGGGAGGGGGTGTTATATCAGGAAATCCCCCCCTGCAGGGGCTGTTATATCAGGACCCCCCCTCTGGGAGGGGCGTTAAATCAGGACTCTTCCTGCAGGGGCCCCTTTTATCAGGACTCCTCTCTGCAGCGACTTCTAAATCAGGACTCCTCTCTGCAGGGACTGTTATATCAGGACTCCTCTCTGCAGGGACTGTTATATCAGGACTCCTCTCTGTAGGATCTGCTTTATCAGGACTCCCCTCTGCAGGGACCATGCAATCAGGACTCCTCTCTGTAGGATCTGCTTTATCAGGACTCCCCTCTGCAGGGACCATGCAATCAGGACTCCTCTCTGCAGGGGCTGTTAAATCAGGGCCCCTCTGCGGGGGGGGTGTTTAAAACAGGACCTTTTCCCCTGCAGGATGTTATATTTTTGGACCCTCCGTTTTTAAACCCGTTTTTCAGGACTCCCTCTGCAGGGGGCCATTCAATCAGGACTCCCCTCTGCAGGGACTGTTTAAAATCAGGCCCCCCCTGCAGGGGGTGTTATATAGGACTTTCTCTTGTAGGATCTGTTTTTCAGGATCCCCTCGCAGGGGGCCATGCAAACAGGACTCCCCCTTTTGGGAAAGGGGATTATCCCTTTATTTAAACCCGAGTGGGCCCCTGCCCGGGAACCCACCCCCTTCATCCTGGTGTGACCCGTTTACCACGTTTGGGAGTGAATGTTTGTACAATAAATTACACCCAAAATATGAAAGGCTCCCAAGCCCCAAAGCAGGAAAACATTGGAAAAGGGAAAAGGGGCAGGGTTCCAGCAGCACAGAGTACTTCAGAAGAGGAGTTTGCTGATCTCATAGGAAGTCACAGACTGAGAATAATATAATGGAAGGAGCGTCGTCCTCATTAGTACAGAGTATTTCAGGAGAGCAGTGTGCTGATCTTATTGGAAATCACAGGGTGACAGTTACATAGCAGAGGGAGCAGTGTTCACAGCAGCACAGAGTATGTCAGGAGAGGAGTGTGTTGATCTTGTGAGAGATCACAGACTGAGAGTTACATACTTGAGGGAGCAGGGTCCCCAGTAGCACAGAGTATTTCAGAAAAGGAATGTTCTGATCCTTTTGGAAGCCACAGACTGAGAATTAGCAGAGTCCCCAGCAGTACAGAGTATTAAAGTAAATGAGTGTGATAATCTTGTGGGAGGTTATCAACAACTGCAGTAAATTCCGGTGACAATTTTGAGGATGTGTCAGTTTTGGGCTATTTTCTATCTTATACCTGCACGGAGCTGTGTACTGTATACGAGCCCAGGTGAGTCGTATAAATATGACCGGCGCTGATCATTCAGAATATTTCTACACACAACAGTGATGGAGATCAGTCAGGATATTCCCTCATCAGTCGCTTTGGACCAGGGACGCTGCTCAGGACGAGTTCTCATATTGCTGGACATGTGCCAATCACCTGTCACTTCACCACCTCCTCCCTCATGGGACACCCTGCGCCACCCAGACGCCCAGCAAATGTTCACAGAGGAAGAGAAGCTGCAGGGGATGGAAGGGAAGTGCCCAGGAAGCTGCCAGGAAACCAACATCCTATCAACACTAATTTAAATATAAAGCTGGTTAATGAACATTTATTTCAGCAGCACAGAGTATTTTAGCGGATGAGTGCGCTGATCTTGTGTGAGGTCGCATAAGTTACATAGAGGACAGAGGAGGGTCCCCAGCAGCACAGAGTATATCAGGAGAGGAGTGTGCTGATCTCGTGGAATGTAACAGACTGAGAGTTACATAGTGAATGGAACCGGATCCCCTAGCAGCACAGAGTATGTCAGGAGAGGAGTGTGCTGATATTGTGCAAGGTCAAAGGCTGAGGGTTACATAGTGGAGGGAACAGGGTCCCCAGCAGAACAGAGTATGTCAGGAAAGGAGTGTGCTGATACTGTGGCAGTTCATGCAGCAGCACAGAGTATGTCAGGAGAGGAGTGTGCTGATCTTGTGGAATATCACAGATTGAGAGTTACATAGTAAAAGGAGCAGGGCCCTCAGCAGCACAGAGTATGTCAGGAGAGGAGTGTGCTTATCTTGTGGGGGGTCAAAAGCTGGGTGTTACATGGAACAATGTGCAGGGTCTCCAGCAGCACAGAGTATGTCAGGAGAGGAGTGTGCTGATCTCGTGGAATGTAACAGATTGAGAGTTACATAGTGAATGGAACAGGATCCCCTTGCAGCACAGAGTATGTCAGGAGAGGAGTGTGCTGATTTGTGGGGGGTCAAAAGGGGTGTTACATGGACAAATTGCAGGTGTCTCCAGCGCACCCGAGTTGTCAGGAGAGGAGTGTGCTGATATAGATGTATAAAGCACAGGGTCAGAGTCAGGCGGTTCACGTTCCTGTGTGGTGTACACAGAGATTCGCGCTTGTTTTCTGCTCAGTTCTTGGCCGGGCGCTCAGAGTCTTAGTTATTATGAGATTTGAGGACGTCGCTAGACCCAGCCCTTAATAAATTTGGCACCTCATGCGGTGTCCTGGCTCCTGCAGAAAATCCTGGGTGTGTTAATGGTTTATTTTTCCTTCCAACATTTTGCCTCTTGATATTCAGGTCTGAAAGTGATGAGATTACAAAGTGACTCTATGTAACCAGTGTCCAGGAATGTATAGAAGTATCCATCCACAATACTGTAGCGCTGATACATGAGCCCCAGTGACGGAGGACGTACAGCCCCCAACACCGGCTGCAGAGCTGATCTGGGTCTGACAGCCAGCGCTCTACTCCTGCAGCATCATCCCTCTTTACTCACATATAGATTGCTGCTCCACCCCCTCCTCTGTCACACATAAACTGCTGCTGATGGTTTCCTCTGTCACATATAGATTACTTATAGCCCCCTCACATATAGACTGCATGCTTCTGGGTCCTCCTTCTCACATACAGACTGCTGCTTCCTGGCCCCCTCCTCTCTCACATATAGACTGCTGCTCTGGCCTTCTCTCTCACCTAAAGACTGCTGCTCTGGCCCTCCTCTATCACATATGATGCTGTCCACCCCCTCCTCTGTCACACATAAACTGCTGCTGATGGTTTCCTCTGTCACATATAGATTACTTATAGCCCCCTCACATATAGACTGCTGCTCTGGCCCTTCTCTCTCACATATAGACTGCTGCTCAGGTCCTCCTCTCACATATAGACTGCTGCTCTGGACCTCCTCTCTCACATACAGACTGCTGCTCTGGACCTCCTCTCTCACATACAGACTGCTGCTCTGGACCTCCTCTCTCACATACAGACTGCTGCTCTGGACCTCCTCTCTCACATACAGACTGCTGCTCTGGCCCTTCTCTCTCACATACAGACTGCTGCTCTGGGCCTTCTCTCTCACATACAGACTGCTGCTCTGGCCCTTCTCTCTCACATACAGACTGCTGCTCTGGCCCTTCTCTCTCACATACAGACTGCTGCTCTGGGCCTTCTCTCTCACATACAGACTGCTGCTCTGGGCCTTCTCTCTCACATACAGACTGCTGCTCTGGCCCTCCTCTCTCACATACAGACTGCTGCTCTGGGCCTTCTCTCTCACATACAGATTGCTGCGCTGGTCCTTCTCTCTCACTTATAGACTGCTTCTCTGATCTTCCTCTCTCACCTATAGACTGCTGCTCTGGCCCTTCTCTCTCACATATAGACTGCTTCTCTGGGGGTGGGGGGGGGTCCCTTCTCTCTCACCTATAGACTGCTTCTCTGCCTTCTCTCTTCAACTATAGACTGCTGCTTGGCCCTCCTCTTATCACTTATAGAATGCTTCTCTGATCTTCCTCGTCTCACCTATAGGACTGCTGCTCTGGGCCCTTCTCATTCACCTATAGAAGCTTCTATGGCCTTCTCTTCACCTATAGACATGCTGCTCTGGCCCTTCTTCTCTCACCTATAGACAATTGCTCTGGACCTCCTCTCTCACATATAGACTGCTTCCTACTGGCCCTTTCTCTATCACCTATAGACTGCTGCCTGGTCCCTCCTCTCTCACATACTAGAAATGCTTCTCTGGCCTTTCTCTCTCACCTATAGACTGCTGCCCTGGCCCTCCTCTCTCACATATAGACTGCTTCTCTGGACATACTCTCTCACCTATAGACTGCTTCTCTGGCCCTTCTCTCTCACCTATAGACTGCTGGTCTGGCCCTACTCTCTCACCTATAGACTGCTTCTCTGGCCCTTCTCTCTCACCTATAGACTGCTTCTCCTGCCTCTGTCTCTCACCTATAGACTGCTTCTCTGGCCCTTCTCTCTCACCTATAGACTGCTGCTCGTGGCCTTTTCCTCTCTCACCTATAGACTGCTTCTCTGATCCTCCTCTCTCATATATAGACTGCTGCTCTGATCCTCCTCTCTCATATATAGACTGCTTCTCAGGTCCTGCTCTATCATATATAGACTGCTGCTCTGATCCTCTTCTCTCATATATAGACTGCTGCTCTGATCCTCATCTCTCATATATAGACCCCTGTTCTTGTTCTTCTCTCTCTCTTGGCGCCTCATGTGGTGTCCTGGCTCCTGCAGAAAATCCTGGGTGTGTTAATGGTTTATTTTTCCTTCCAACATTTTGCTTCTTGATATTCAGGTCTGAAAGTAATGAGATTACAAAGTGACTCTATGTAACCAGTGTCCAGGAATGTATAGGAAAGTATCGATCCACAATACTGTAGCGCTGTTTACATGAAGCCCAGTGACGGAGGACGTACAGCCCCCAACACCGGCTGCAGAGCTGATCTGGGTCTGACAGCCAGCGCTCTACTCCTGCTGCATCATCCCTCTTTACTCACATATAGATTGCTGCTCCACCCCCTCCTCTGTCACACATAAACTGCTGCTGATGGTTTCCTCTGTCACATATAGATTACTTATAGCCCCCCTCACATATAGACTGCTGCTCTGGCCTTCTCTCTCACATACAGACTGCTGCTCTGGCCCTTCTCTCTCACATACAGACTGCTGCTCTGGGCCTTCTCTCTCATATACAGACTGCTGCTCTGGGCCTTCTCTCTCACATAAGAATGCTGCTCTGGCCCTCCCGCTCACTTACAGTTTTGCAGCGTGGTCCTCTTTCTCTCTCACTTTAGACTGCTTCTCTGATCTTCTCTCTCACCATATAGACTAGTGATCTGGCCCTTCTCTACTCAGTATAGACTGCTTCTCTGGCACTTCTCTATCACATAGGACTGCTTCTCTGGGCCCTTCTCTCTCACCTATAGCTGCTTGCTCTGGACCCTCCTCTCTCACATATAGCTGCTTCTCTGGCCTTCTCTGCCTCACCTTTAGGACTGACTTCTCTGGCCCTTCTCTCTCACCTATAGCACCTGCTGCTATGCCCTCCATCTCTCACCTATAGACTGCTTCTCTGGCCCTTCTCTCTCACCTATAGACTGCTTCTCTGGCCCTTCTCTCTCACCTATAGACTGCTGCTCTGGCCCTTCTCTCTCACCTATAGACTGCTTCTCTGGCCCTTCTCTCTCACCTATAGACTGCTGTTCTGGCCCTTCTCTCTCAGCTATAGACTGCTTCTCTGGCCCTTCTCTTCACCTATAGACTGCTTCTTATGGCCTTTCTCTTCACTCTAGACTGCTTATCTGGCCACTATCTCTCTCACTTTATGGACTGCTGGTCTGGCCCTTCTCTCTCACCTATAGACTGCTTCTCTGGCCCTTCTCTCTCACCTATAGACTGCTGCTCGTGGCCTTTTCCTCTCTCACCTATAGACTGCTTCTCTGATCCTCCTCTCTCATATATAGACTGCTGCTCTGATCCTCTTCTCTCATATATAGACTGCTGCTCTGATCCTCTTCTCTCATATATAGACCCCTGTTCTTGTTCTTCTCTCTCTCTTGGCGCCTCATGTGGTGTCCTGGCTCCTGCAGAAAATCCTGGGTGTGTTAATGGTTTATTTTCCTTCCAACATTTTGCCTCTTGATATTCAGGTCTGAAAGTGATGAGATTACAGTGTATTATATATACCATGGGTATCAAACCCACAACTCACAGCTACAATCTGTCCCCCACGTGTTTCCCCCCCCCAGGACACACGCGCAACCCTGTTGCTAGCTAATCCATAGTCCACTAGTTAACACAATACTGTAGCTGGCTCCCGGACTTACCATCTGCAAGCCCTATACCCCCCCCACAACAGAGTCAGCCACCATCCAAGCCCACCCCCCCGCACCCACCCACGCCAACCCCCCCCCCACCCACCCCACCCCCCCCACACCAACCAAAACGCCACCACGTCCTACAGACATCTGTGAGTCTGGACTCTACCGGGATAGTCTCGCCGCGAGCTGATCTGGCCGCTCCTGCACAGCCAGCGCTGTCTGACTCACGCGCTATGCATCATCCCTCCTTACTCACATATAGATTGCTGCTCCACCCCCTCCTCTGTCACACATAAACTGCTGCTGATGGTTCCCTCTGTCACATATAGATTACTTATAGCCCCCTCACATATAAACTGCTGCTCTGCTCCTCCTCTCTCACATAAAGACTGCTGCTCTGCTCCATCTCCTCTCTCACATACAGACTGCTGCTCTGCTCCATCTCCTCTCTCACATACAGACTGCTGCTCTGCTCCTCCTCTCTCACATACAGACTGCTGCTCTGGCCCTCCTCTCTCACATACCGAGTGCTTCTCTGGCCCTTCTCTCTCACATATAGACTGCTGCTCTGATCCTCCTCTCTCACATACTGACTGCTGCTCTGGGCCTTCTCTCTCACATACAGACTGCTGCTCTGGCCCTCCTCTTCACATATAGACTGCTGCTCTGGCCCCTTCTCTCTCACATACAGACTGCTGCTCTGCCCTTATCTCTCACCTTTACAAGGACTGCTGCTTGGGGCTTCTCTCTCACATACAGAATGCTGCTCTGGTACTCCTATCTCAGCGCATAAAGTCTGTGGTCTGGCTCCCCTCTCTAACATTACATACTGCTGCTTGGTCCCTCCTCTCCACATACTGACCTGCTGCTCAGGTCCTCCTCTCTCAGTTATAGGACTGCGCTTTCTCTGATCTTCCTCTCTACAATACCTGACTGGATGACTGGCCCTTCCTCTCTCATATAGGCTGATGACTCTAGCGTCCTCCTCTCTCACATGCAGACTGCTGCTCTGGCCCTTCTCTCTCACATACAGACTGCTGCTCTGGCCCTTCTCTCACATACAGACTGCTGCTCTGGCCCTTCTCTCTCATATACAGACTTCTGCTCTGGCCCTTCTCTCTCATATACAGACTGCAGCTCTGGACCTACTCTGTCACATACAGACTGCTGCTCTGGCCCTTCTCTCTCACATACAGACTGCTGCTCTGGTCCTTCTCTCTCACTTATAGACTGCTTCTCTTGGATCTTCTCTCTCACATACAGACTGCTGCTCTGGCCCATCTCCACTCTCACATTACGCTGCTGCTTTGGCCTCCCTCCTCACATACAGACTGCTGCTCTGTCCCTCCTCTCTCACATATAGACTGCTGCTCTGATCCTCCTCTCTCACATACTGACTGCTGCTCTGGCCCTTCTCTCTCATATACAGACTGCTGCTCTGGCCCTTCTCTCTCAACATACAGAATGCTGGCTCTGGGCCTTCTCTCTCATATACGACTGCTGCTCTGGTCTCCTCTCTCCAACATACAGATGCTGCTCTGCGCCCACTCTCTCTCATACAGACTGCTGTCTGGGCCCTCCTCTCTACATACAGACTGCTGCTCTGGGCCTTCTCTCTCACATACAGACTGCTGCTCTGGCCCTTCTCTCTCACATACAGACTGCTGCTCTGGTCCTTCTCTCTCACTTATAGACTGCTTCTCTGATCTTCCTCTCTCACATACAGACTGCTGCTCTGGCCCTCTTCTCTCACATACAGACTGCTGATCTGGCCCTCCTCTCTCACATACAGAATGCCTGCTCTTGGCCCTCCTATCTCTTTATACAGACAGACTGCTGCTATGATCCTCCTCTTTTCAAATACAGATGGCTTGCTCTGGGTCCTCCTCTCTCACATACAGACTGCTGCTCTGGCCCTTCTCTCTCACATACTGACTGCTGCTCTGGCCCTTCTCTCTCACATACAGACTGCTTCTCTGGCCCTTCTCTCTCACATAAAGACTGCTGCTTCCTGGCCCTTCACTCTCTCTCATACAGATGCTGCTCTGGCCCCTTCTCTCTCACATACAGACTGCTGCTCGGCTCCATCTCCACTCTCACATACAGACTGCTGCTTGGCCCTCCTCTCAACATTTACAGACTGCTGCTCTGGTCCTCCTCTCTCACATACAGACTGCTGCTCTGCTCCTTCTCCTCTCTCACATACAGACTGCTGCTATGGCACCTCTATCTATATCCAGGACGTGCTCTGGGCCTTCTCTCTCACATACAGACTGATGCTCTTGGTCCTCCTCTCTCACATACAGACTACTGCTCTGGCCCTTCTCTCTCACATTAAAGATGCTGCTCCTGGCCCTTCTATCTCATATTCAGGATGCTGCTCTGGTCCTTCTCTCTCATATACAGACTGCTGCTCTGGGCCTTCTCTCTCATATACAGACTGCTGCTCTGGGCCTTCTCTCTCAAATACAGACTGCAGCTCTGGACTTCTCTATCCATCTACAGACTGCTGCTCTGGCCCTCCTCTCTCACATACAGACTGCTGCTCTGGGCCTTCTCTCTCATATACAGACTGCTGCTCTGGTCCTCCTCTCTCACATACAGACTGCTGCTCTGGGCCTTCTCTCTCATATACAGACTGCTGCTCTGGCCCTTCTCTCTCATATACAGACTGCTGCTCTGGCCCTTCTCTCTCACATACAGACTGCTGCTCTGGCCCTTCTCTCTCACATACAGACTGCTGCTCTGGTCCTCCTCTCTCACATATAGACTGCATAGACTCTCTCATATACAGACTGCTGCTCTGGGCCTTCTCTCTCACATACAGACTGCTGCTCTAGACCTCCTCTCTCACATACAGACTGCTGCTCTGGCCCTTCTCTCTCACATACAGACTGCTGCTCTGGCCCTTATCTCTCACATACAGAGCTGTTGCATATGGCACTTCTCTATCACTTACAGTCTGCTGCTAGGGCCCTTCTCTCTCACATACAGATGTGCTCTGCCCTCTCTCTCTCATACAGACGCTGCTCTGGTCCTCCTCTATCACATACAGACTGCTGAGCTCGGCCCCTTCTCTCTCACATTCAGACTGATGTCTGGCCCTTCTCCTCTCTCATACAGGACTGTGCTCTGGGCCTTCTCTCTCACATACAGACTGCTGCTCTGGCCCTCCTCTCTCACATACAGACTGCTGCTCTGGTCCTCCTCTCTCACATACAGACTGCTGCTCTGGCCCTTCTCTCTCACATACAGACTGCTGCTCTGGCCCTTCTCTCTCATATACAGACTGCTGCTCTGGGCCTTCTCTCTCATATACAGACTGCTGCTCTGGGCCTTCTCTCTCATATACAGACTGCTGCTCTGGGCCTTCTCTCTCATATACAGACTGCTGCTCTGGCCCTTCTTCTTCATAATACAGACACTGTGCTCTTGGCCCTCCTCATTCACATACAGATGCTGCTTGGTCCTCCTTCTCACATACTGACTGCTGATCTGGTGCCTCACTCTCTCACATACAGAACTGCTGCTCTGGCCCTTCTCTCTCACATACAGACTGCTGCTCATGGCCTTCACTCTCATATACAGACTGCTGCTCTGGCCCGTCTCTCTCATATACAGACTGCTGCTCTGGCCCTCCTCTCTCTTATATTGACTGCTGCTCTGCTCCTCCTCTCTCATATACAGACTGCTGCTCTGGCCCTTCTCTCTCATCATATACAGACTGCTGCTCTGGGTTCTCTTCTCCAATACAGATGTGCTAATGGCCCTTCTCTCTCACATACAGACTGCTGCTCTGGGCCTTCTCTCTCACATACAGACTGCTGCTCTAGACCTCCTCTCTCACAATTAGATAATTGCTCTGGTATTCCTGTGTCACATATAAACCCCTGTTCTTGTTGTCTTCTCTATCACTAACGGTGATGCTTTGGTCCTCTTCTCTCACAATTAGACTGCTGCTCTGGCCTCCTTCTCTCTTACATATAGACTGCTGCTCTGCTTCATCTCCTCTCTCACATACAGACTGCTGCTCTGGTCCTCCTTTCTCACATACAGACTGCTGCTCTGGCCCTTCTCTCTCACATATAGATTTCTGCTCTGGTATGCCTCTGTCACATATAGACACATGTTTTTGTTCTTTTCTCTCACATATAGACTGCCGCTCTGGTCCTCTTCTCTCACCTATAGACTGCTCCTCTAGACCTCCTCTCTCACAATTAGATAGTTGCTCTGGTATTCCTGTGTCACATATAAACCCCTGTTCTTGTTCTTCTCTCTCACATAAAGGCTGCTGCTTTGGTCCTCTTCTCTCACAATTAGACTGCTGCTCTGGTCCTTCTCGCTGACATATAGACTGCTGCTCTGCTTCATCTCCTCTATACACTCTCCCCCCCCCAACACCACAACACACCACCACCCACCCCCGATCACATACTGACTGCTGCTCTGGACCTCCTCTCTCACATACAGACTGCTGCTCTGGTCCTCCTCTCTCACATATAGATTTCTGCTCTGGTATGCCTCTGTCACATATAGACACATGTTTTTGTTCTTTTCTCTCACATATAGACTGCCGCTCTGGTCCTCTTCTCTCACATATAGACTGCTGCTCTAGACCTCCTCTCTCACAATTAGATAGTTGCTCTGGTATTCCTCTGTCACATATAAACCCCTGTTCTTGTTCTTCTCTCTCACATACAGACTGCTGCTTTGGTCCTCTTCTCTCACATACAGACTGCTGCTCTGGTCCTTCTCTCTTACATATAGACTGCTGCTCTGCTTCATCTCCTCTCTCACATATAGATTTCTGCTCTGGTCCTCCTCTCCAACAATGAGACTGCTGTTCTGGTCCTCCTCTCTCACATATAGAATAGCTGCTCTGGTATGCCTCTGTCACATATAGAGACATGTTTTTGTTCTTTTCTCTCACATATAGGTCTGGCCGCCTTGGTCCTCTTCTCTCACATTTAGATGATCCTCTAGACCTCCTCTCTCACAATTAGATAGTTGCTCTGGTATTCCTCTGTCACATATAAACCCCTGTTCTTGTTCTTCTCTCTCACATACAGACTGCTGCTTTGGTCCCCCTCTCTCACATACAGACTGCAGCTCTGATCCTCCTCTCTCACATACAGACTGCTGCTCTGGTCCTCCTCTCTCACATACAGACTGCTGCTCTGGTCCTCCTCTCTCACATACAGACTGCTGCTCTGGTCCTCCTCTCTCACATATAGACTGCTGCTCTGGTCCTCCTCTCTCACATACAGACTGCTGCTCTGGTCCTCCTCTCTCACATATAGACTGCTGCTCTGGTCCTCCTCTCTCACATACAGACTGCTGCTTTGGTCCCCCTCTCTCACATACAGACTGCAGCTCTGATCCTCCTCTCTCACATACAGACTGCAGCTCTGATCCTCCTCTCTCACATATAGATTGCTGCTCTAGACCTCCTCTCTCACATATAGGCTGCTGCTCTGGTATGCTTCTCTCACATATAGACCCCTGTTTTTGTTCTCCTCTTTCACATATAGACTGCTGCTCTGGACCTCCTCTCTCACATATAGACTGGCACTATGGTATTCCTCTCTCACATATAGACTGCTGCTCTGGACCTCCTCTCTCACATATAGACTGGCACTATGGTATTCCTCTCTCACATATAGACTGCTGCTCTGGACCTCCTCTCTCACATATAGACTGGCACTATGGTATTCCTCTCTCACATATAGACTGCTGCTCTGGACCTCCTCTCTCACATATAGACTGGCACTATGGTATTCCTCTCTCACATATAGACTGCTGCTCTGGACCTCCTCTCTCACATATAGACTGCCGCTCTGGACCTCCTCTCTCACATATAGACTGCTGCTCTGGACCTCCTCTCTCACATATAGACTGGCACTGTGGTATTCCTCTGTCACATATAAACCCCTGTTCTTGTTCTTCTCTCTCATGTAAAGGCTGCAGCTTTTGTCCTCCTCTTGCACATACAGACTCCAGCTGATGGTTTCCTCTGTCACATTTAGCGGCTGCTCTGGTCTTGCTCTCATATATGGACTGCTTTATATAACTATATATGTACAGCTGGTATTAGTTGTATATCTCCTGTATATAGTGACATGGAGCATGCTGGTATAACCTGGGGATCTCCTGTATATAGTGATATGGAGCATGCTGCTATAACCGAGGTCTCTCAGTATATAGTGGATATGGAGCATGTGGTATAACCTGGGATCTCCCCATATAGTGATATGGAGCATGCTGGTATAACCTGGGCCTCTCCTGTATATAGTGATATGGAGCATGCTGGTATAACCTGGGGATCTCCTGTATATAGTGATATGGAGCATGCTGGTATAACCTGGGCCTCTCCTGTATATAGTGATATGGAGCATGCTGGTATAACCTGGGGATCTTCTATATATAGTGATATGGGACATGCTGATATAACCTGAGGATCTCCTGTATATAGTGATATGGAGCATGCTGGTATAACCTGAGGATCTCCTGTATATAGTGATATGGAGCATGCTGGTATAACCTGGGCCTCTCCTGTATATAGTGATATGGAGCAGGGTGGTATAACCTGGGGATCTCCTGTATATTGTGGGTATTTGGGGCATGGCTGGTATAACCTGGGGATCTCCTGTATATAGTGATATGGAGCATGCTGGATAAACCTTTGGGGATCTCCTGTATACAGTGATAATGGAGCAATGCTGGTAAACCTGGGGGTCTCCTGTATATAGTGATATGGAGCTGCTGGTATAACCTGGGATCTCCTTTATATAGTGACATGGTTCATGCTGGTATAACCTGAGGATCTCCTGTATATAGTGATATGGAGCATGCTGGTATAACCTGGGGATCTTCTATATATAGTGATATGGGACATGCTGATATAACCTGGGATCTCCTGTAAAATAGTGATATGGACAAAGCTGGTATAACCTTAGGATCTCCTGTAAATAGTGATATGGAGCTGCTGGTATAACCTGGGAATTGCTGTTTATAGTGATATGGAGCATTCTGGTATAACCCTGGCCTCTCCTGTATATAGTTATATGGAGCATGCCGGTATAACCTGGGGGTCTCCTGTATATAGTGATATGGAGCATGCTGGTATAACCTGGGGATCTCCTGTATATAGTGATATGGAGCATGCTGGTATAACCTGGGGGTCTCCTGTATATAGTGATATGGAGCATGCGGTATAACCTGGGGATCTTTCCCGTATATAGTGAATATGGAGCATGCTGGTATAACCGGGGATCTCCCTGTAAAAGTGGGTATGAGCATGCTGGTATAACCTGGGGGTCTCCTGTATAAAATGATATGAGCATGCTGGTATAACCTGGGATCTTCTTATATAGTGATATGGGGCATGCTGATAATAACCTGAGGATCTCCTGTATATAGTGATATGGAAACATGCTGGTATAACCTGGGGATCTCCTGTATTTTAGTGATATGGAGCATGCTTGGGATAACCTGGGCCTCTCCTTTTATATAGTGATATGGAGCATGCTGGTAAACCGGGGGATCTCCTGTATATTTGTGATATGGAGCATGCTGGTATAACCTGGGCCTTCCTGTATTATAGTGATAAAGGAGCATGCTGGGATAACCTGGGGATCTCCTGTATATAGTGATATGGAGCATGCTGGTATAACCTGGGGAACTCCTGTATATATGATATGGCATGCTGGTAAAAACCTGGGGATCCCGTATATAAATGCTATGGACATGTGGTATACCCCGGGATCTTCTTAATAGTGTATGGACACGATATAACCTGAGGTTCTCCTGGGGATATAGTGAATATGGGGCATGCTGGTATAACCTAGGATCTTTTCCCGTATATAGTGTTTGGGACCTTTTTTTGATTTAACCTGAGGATCTCCCCGTATATAGTGATATGGCATTTTGTATTTACCTGGGAATTGCTGTTATATAGTGGACCCTAGCAAGCGGTATAAACCTGGCCTCTCCGTATATGTGATAAAGGAGGTGCGGTATAACTGGGGGATCTCCTGTATAAGTGTATGAGCATGCTGTTATAACCAGGGGCTCCTGTATATGTATTTGGGATGTGTAAAAATTGGGGGCCCCTTTCCGTTAAAAAGTGATAGGGCATTTTGGTTAACCTGGGGGGTCCCGTTATATGATATGGCTCTGGGATAACCTGGGGGCTCCTTTTTAATGTGATAAGGAGCTGGGTTTATAACCCGGGGATCCCGTATATATGAATGGAGCATGTGGAAAACCTGGGGATTCCTGTAATTGTGATATGGCATGCGGTATAACCGGGGATCCCTTATATATTTATTTGGGGCGCTGGTATAAAATGGGGATCTCCCGTAAATAGGTATGGACATGCTGGTAAACCTGGGGGTCTCCTTATTAGTGATATGGGCATGCTGGATAACCTGGGATTCCTTATATAGTGATATGGGCATCCGGTATAAACCCGGGCCCTCCTCTATATGTGAAAGGAGCAGGCTGGTATAACCTGGGTAACTCCTGTATATTATTATATGTCAACAGCTGGTATAACCTGGGGATCTTCTATTGCTTGGATCTGTTTTCCCTGTTACTTGTGTCTCCTTATTTCTTACGTTTGACAAGTTCTTGCAGGAATTTTCTCTTTGCCGGGTGGTGATGGGCGAGAATCCAGGAAGATCAGTGAGGAGTGAAATACAAGTCTCCTTCTCCCCAGGGATTGTCCTTGTTCTCTATTTGGATTTAGGAGACGGACACTTTTTTCAGGTTCAAAAATTTGATTTCTTAACGAACAGGAAAATCTCAGATTCCACAGAAACCACAATAACTATTATTTTCCTTCCAACATTTTGCCTCTTGATATTCAGGTCTGAAAGTAATGAGATTACAAAGTGTCTCTATGTAACCAGTGTCCAGGAATGTATAGAAGTATCCATCCACAATACTGTAGCGCTGATACATGAGCCCCAGTGACGGAGGACGTTCAGCCCCCCAACACCGGCTGCAGAGCTGATCTGGGTCTGACAGCCAGCGCTCTACTCCTGCTGCATCATCCCTCTTTACTCACATATAGATTGCTGCTCCACCCCCTCCTCTGTCACACATAAACTGCTGCTGATGGTTCCCTCTGTCACATATAGATTACTTATAGCCCCCTCACATACAGACTGCTGCATTGGTCCTCTTCTCTTACAATGAGACTGCTGCTCTGGTCTTTCTTGCTGTTACCATATATTTACTTGGGTCGCTGGCCCTCCTTTTCTTACAATAGACTGGCCCCTTTGGGTTTCCTCTTTACATATAGAACTCGCTTTTGGTCTCCTTCTCACATATAACTGCTGCCTGGTTGTCCTCACCCCACATAAGACTGCCACTGTGCCCCCTCCTCTCTCACATACAGGCTGCTGCTCTGGTACTCCTCTCTCACATACAGACTGCTGCTCTGCTCCATCTCCTCTCTCACATACAGACTGCTGCTCTGGCTTCCTCTCTCACATACAGACTGCTGCGCACGTCCTCCTCTCTCACATATAGACTGCTGCTCCCGGGTTCCCCTCCCCTTTTCCCCATAAGACTACTGCTCATGACCTTCTCCTCTCACATAAGACCACTCTATGTTCCCTCTCCTCACATATAGACGCTCTCTGTTTCTTCTTCACATAAGACTGCCTCTGGTTTCCCCTATACATATATATTCTGCTCGGTTTCCTCTCTCACATAAAGACTGCTGCTCTGGTTCTCCTTTCTTACATATAGACTGCTGCTCGTCCTCCCTTCTCACATAAGACCCGCTGCCTGTTCCTCTCTCACATACAGACTGCTGCTCTGCTCCTTCTCTCTCACATACAGACTGCTCTCTGGGGCCCCCCTCTCTCATATACAGACTGCTGCTAGCTACGCCTTCCTCTCACATATAACTGCTGCTCTGGGCCTTCTCTCTCACATATAGACTGCTGCTCTGGCCCTCCTCTCTCACATATAGACTGCTGCGCTGGCCCTTCTCTCTCAAATACAGACTGCTGCTCTGCTCCATCTCCTCTCACACATATAGACTGCTGGGACTTTCCCTTTTTCTCTCACATATAACGCTGCTCTGGCCTTCTCCCCTCACATACAGACTGCTGCTCTAGTTCTCCTCTCTCACGTATAGACTGCTGCTCAGGTCCTCCTCTCTCACATATAGACTGCTGCTCTGGTTTTCCTCTCTCACATATATACTACTGCTCTGGTCCTCCTTTCTCACATACAGACTGCTGCTCTTGACCTCCTCTCTCACATACAGACTGCTGCTCTGGCCCTTCTCTCTCACATATAGACTGCTGCACTGGCCCTTCTCTCTCACATATAGACTGCTGCTCTGGACCTACTCTCTCACATACAGACAGCTGCTCTGGTAATAGTCTGTCAAATATAGACTGCTGATCTGGTCCATATCTCTCACAAACAGACTGCTGCTCTGGCCCTTCTCTCTCACATACAGACTGCTGCTCTGGTCCTCCTCTCTCACATATAGACTGATGCTCAGGTCCTCCTCTCTCACATATAGACTGATGCTCAGGTCCTCCTCTCTCACATATAACTGAGCCTTACCTCCTCGCACCTATATTCTGCTGCTCTGGCCCTTCTCTCTCACATACAGACTGCTGCTCAGGTCCTCCTCTCTCACATACAGACTGCTGCTCTGGGCCTTCTCTCTCACATACAGACTGCTGCTCTGGCCCCTTTCTCTCACATACAGACTGCTGCTCCGCTCCATCTCCTCTCTCACATACAGACTGCTGCTGACTTCTGGCCTCCCTTTTCACATACAGACTCTGCTCAGTCCCCCTTCCTCCCCTCACAAACAGACTGCTTCTCCTTGATTCTTCTACATAAGACTGTCCTCTGGCCTCCTCTCTCACAATTTACAGACCCCTTTTCAATGACCCTTCTTCTCTCACAATTAAAAATACTGTCTGCTTTTATGACCCCTTTATCTAATTTCAAACAGTTTTAAAAAACCTTCTCCTAAATTTTAAATACAAGGGTCACTGCTCTGGCCCTTCTTTTTCACATCACAAATAAGAAACCCGTTTGGTTTTTTCTTTACATCCAGAACACCTGCTTTTGGGCCCCTTCCTCCGCGATTTAAAGATTTTGCTCTGGTCTCCTTCAACAAAATTTAGACCTTTTAAGCCTTTTTCCTCTACAACAATTTAAAAGGTTTTCCCCAAAAATGAGTTCCCCCCACCGAAAAAAACCTTCCCCCCTTTTTTTAAAATATTGGGGCTTGGCCCCCCCCCAC
>JAODAL010059633.1:0-21366 GCA_025379985.1 Phyllomedusa bahiana
TTTTACCCCCCCAATAGTACTAAAATACCCACACTTTTTACTGAATAAAGATCAGTATCGAAAGACCAATATTACTGCCATATAGTGACCATGTAATGGTAGGTATCGGTGTACACAAGTGCTCTATAGACTGTATATTACCACCATACAGTACAGGGACCATATAGTTGTGGATACCAGTGTACACAGACTCTGCTGACATATGAGTGATTATAGTGCAGTTACATTTTATAACTCAGAGGTAATGTTTCTCTGGCAAGTCGTTGACTTTCCCTTTTGTTCTGCATTCGGTCCAGACTGCTATTTTGATTAGAGATAGGCGAATTTCTCAAAAATTCGGTTCGCTCACTTCGCCGAATTTCCAGACAAAAATAACTTCGCCCCCGAATTCCCTTCGGGACAATCACGTTAAAAAACAGCTATTTCCAGGCTGCACAACCTGCAGGGTGCTGTAGAACATTGTGCCATGCTTAAATATGCAGAGGGAGCTTGGTTTTGGTCTTCATACAAGTTGTTTTTAGTATGACACCCACATGACTGCCGCCGCTCTTAGAATCGCTTCACTATAAAATTCCCTGGGCACTTAAGAGGGCAAAACTGACCAAAAAACTGAAGCGGGAATGTTGCCTGATAACATCATGCCAGCGAAGCTGGAAAAAACAAGCTGAGAGCTCAGGTGGCAACATCAGTGACTGAGGGTGGAGGTGACGGAGGCAGCAACAGCAGCAGAGTCAGACATGGCACAATACATTCTGGAGGTTGCAAAAACAGGAATAGGCCACAGAGTGGCACAATGACACAGTGTCTAGTCACGGCAGCAAACCACACCCAGCAGCATGAGGTCAAAAGTGGCACAATGACATTCTGGAGTGGCAAAAACAGAAGTAGGCACAGAGTGGCCCAATGACACAGGGGAGGCACGGGCAAGCAGCATGAGGTCAGAATTTGCACAATGACATTCTGGAGGTGTCAAAAACAGAGAAAGGCACAGAGTGGCACAATGAAAAGAAGTGGAGGTGAAGGCGGCAGCAGCATGAGGTCAGACAGTGGCACAATGACATTTGGAGGTGGCAAAAACAGGGAAGGGCCACAGAGAGTGGCCCCAAGAGCAACAAGTGTGTAGGTTACGGGAGCGGGCCACGGGGAAAAAGCGGGGTATGAGGCCAGACAGTGGCACAATACATTCTGGGGGTGGAAAAACAGGAGTAGGCCACAAGGGGCACAATGACAGAAAAGTGGGGGTGACGGCGGCAGCAGCATGAGGTCAGACATGCACAATGACATTTTGGAGGTGGAAAAAACTGTAGTGGGCCACAGAGTGGCACAATGACAGAGAGTGGAGGTCACGGCAGCAGCATAAAGGTCAGAGAGTGGCACAATGACATTCGGGAGGGGGAAAAAACAGGAGAAGGCCACAGAGTGGCACAATGACAGAGAGAAAGAGTGACGGCAGCAGCAGCATGAGGTCAGACAGTGGCACAATGACATTCTGGGGGGTGGAAAAACAGGAGTAGGCCACAGAGTGGCACAATAAACAGAGAGTGGGGGTTTGACAGCGGCAGGAGCAACACATGAGGTCAAGAGTGGCACAATGACACATGTGGAAAGTCAGGGCACCAGCAACAACAGCAGCAGCAGGAGGTCATAAGTGGCACAATAAACCAGTGTGGAGGTGACAGTGGTAGCAGCATGAGTTCAGAGAGTGGCACAATGACATTCTGGAGGTGGCAAAAACTGGAGTAGGCCACAGAGTGGCACAATGACAGAGAGTGGAGGTGACGGCAGCAGGAGCAACAGCATGAGGTCAGAGAGTGGCACAATGACACAGTTTATCACCATGGACTAGTTTGAGGACTTCGAGTCAATCAGATTCAGGTACATATAACCTGTGTTTCTGCTTCTGAAACCCCTCTTTAAAAGAGAGATCCACATCTTTAGAAGGATGGTTAAGAAAAGAATAATTCTGGTATCCATCTCTGAGCCTTGTTGAAAGTTCTTTGGAGTCAAGTATTCCTACAAAATTTTTGGAAGACAAAATAGTAGACTCAGTTTTAAACCTCTCCTGTGGTTCAGCAAAAATCCTGGCCAAAGTATTCACCTTGCCATTCCTTGAACCAGGTCAATAAGAAATAATAAAATTGAATCTATAAAAAAATAAGGCCCAACATGCTTGTCTTGCATGCTTGTCTTTCTGCAGATGAAATTATATGAGAAAGAAATACAAATGGATGAAGTTGTATCTTCGTTGAGACACAACAGCTCCCACAGCAGAGTTTAAGGCATCTACTTCAACAATAACCCTTACAGGATTTGTGCCATTATGGGGAAAAGATTTTTGGTGGCCCTTCCCCCACTTTATTTTAAGATCAATTTTAGCCTTCAAATATGTATTCAGAAATTGTTTTTGGTTGCAAATTATTTTAAAATTTGTAATAAAATTTTGTGTTTTCCAAAAAATCTTGTTTATTTTGTAAAAATAACAAAAGATCTAAAAATTATTGAAAAATTTTAACCAATTTAAATTCAAAAATTTCAAGGCAAAAGTAGTTATTCCACTCAAATAGTTTATAAAGCATCTACCATATCCCCGGGTGGGATGTTGAGGTCCCTAATTTTTAAAATTTTAAATTTGGTTTAAAAAATTTAGAGGATTTTTCCAAATCCAAAAGGAAAGAAACATTTTTAGAGGGGAAGTTTTTATATTCTGATTGAACCTGTATGTGTCTTCTTCCCAAAAGAACCCATAAAAAAGGGGAAAACCCCTTTAAATATTACAAGATTAGGAGTTTTTAACCCAAAGGTTTTTTTCCCCCAGGAATTAAAGCAAAAGTGGGGAAAAAAAAGTTGAAAATTTTACTTTTTTTGCAGATTTTAACATTTTTATGGGAAAATTTTCACAAGTCGTAAACTTGGGGAAAATTTTAATTTTTTTTGAATCCCGGGTGTACTGCCTTTTCAGAAGGAAATAACCCTTTTTCCCAGATGATTATTGGTAAAAATCTGCCCAAAATAGGAAAAGGGGGCAAATGGATCTGGTTATTTTCATAAGATTTAATTTACCCAATTCAGTTGTCCATAAAGGTCCTAAAAATTAATAAATTTCCTAAATCCCAAATTGGCTACCCAAGAAAATTACCAAGGGGGAAATTTTAAGCCCTAAATCCCCCCCCCCAACAGTGTTGTTTTTCTCCAAAAAATTTTTACGAAAAGGTTTGGGGAATAATTTTTTTTTCAAAAAATTTAACAAGATCCAAATGAATCTTGCTTTTGTCTTGAAAACTATAAAATTTTTTACAGGACATAAGGTTTAACAAAACCCCAAAAACCTTTTGTAACGCCTCAATTTCTTCCAATATCAGAAAAACACCTCCATAGTGGGTTAAAAATTTCTGTTTTGGGCATGCAGGCGTAAAGGGGGGATGTTAATTTAATTTTGAAAAGCAGAATTTGAGCCTGATGCATTTACAAGCCCAAAATACCCGGAAAATAAACCTTCCAGAATCACCCATTTTGGAAAATTTATCAAAGACTCCTCTTGATTCCATTGGGGTGTAACTTTGTGTATTTCATGGGACACCCTGGTTCAAGATTTTTTTTTCTGCCAATGGGCAAGGGCCAAAATTGGGGGAAACCTTCCCATTTTTTTTGGCTTAATTTTTTCCCCCGGGAAAAAAAAACACTTTTTACAACAATAAATTTTCATGAAGATTAGGTTCAATACAGATTCCAAGTTCAGTTGTCTCATAAGTTACAGGTCCAGATGATAAAGGTGATCCATCAACAGTTTCCATATCAATTGGCATGGATTTTGTTCTACTCGCAATGTTATTACCAAGTGAAAATTGTAAGTCCATGAAATTTCCCCCCGCCCCAGAATCTAACAAGCTGAACATTGCATTTTATGGCTTCCAAATATGACATGTATTGGGATACTGAAAGGATGGTGAGTAATCTTTTTCTTTGTCTACAGTCACAGATGAGATGGTCTACACAACAGAATCCAAGAGTTCAGAAAAGTCAAGATTGCTTTTTGTCTTGGCACACGTGCAGGCTATAGAGATTTGAATCTTGTTGGGACAGTTAATGGTTTAATGTCTAGAGTCCCCACAGTAGAGGCACAAATTTTCTGTACAGCGCCTCTCTTTTTCTGCTGCAGTAAGTGATTTTCAGATAACATCAATCTGCATAGGCTCAGGCGTCGTTTTAAAAATTTGCTGGGTGTTCAATACCGAATGACTGAAGTAGGTAGGACTGTTTCCAATTATCTACAGTCTTTCCTTTCTACGTTCAGTAAGTCTATGATCGATTCTGATGCACAGTTGAGCAGAGTCCTCTAAATTATCAGGACATCAACTCTGGCAAGCTCATCCTTCTCCAGTTCTGATAATCCTCATCAAAATTGACTTCTCTTGGCTGTTGGATTCCATGTGGTGTCAGCTACCCAGCGATGAAATTCTGCTGTGTATTCAGCAACTGAGCGACACCCTTGTCGAAGATTATGTAATTTGGCCTCAGCCAAGGGTGTTGCTAGGGTCCTAAAACATTCGGGGCTCAGGCCCTTTGTTAACGGCGATTATAAGGAACAGCTGCTGTCTGCCACACAGAGTGGGCTCTGCGCATGAGCCCGCTTTATACACCATTCACACCATTTAGATGTTCAGGAACATCCACATACATGAAGGGGTTAATGAAACCCCGCCACCAGCTTCCAGCAGCAGAGACTCTGCTCTTGACTCCCTTGCTGATGGTCTCCGACCTTATACCTCATCCTCCCAGCCCTGGACCCACAGCATTGTCCCACTCCTGTCTCGTGCTACATTCAAAATATAGAACACCCTCCCCCCCATTTTCCTTCCAAATTTAGGGGCACAAAAGTGCCTCTTATAGTCTATTTGTATTTGTGGTAATGTAGTGTAACTCCTTAATGACACAGCTGTTTTTCTTCTTTTTTCGTCTACGCCTTCCAAAAGCTAAAACTTTTTTTTTTTTTTTCCTTGATGGAGCCGTGTAAAGGCTTATTTTCTGCAGGATGAGCGGACATTTTCACAAGTACCATTGTGGGGTACATATGCATTTTTGATCACTTTGAATTCCAAATTTTATGAGGCAAAGTATATAAAAAATCCTGGTAGTATCTATTTATTTATTTTTTACAGCGCTTACTGTGAGGCATAAACATGATTACAGCTATACCCAATTTATAACAATTTATAGGTTTTTTATGTTGTAGTAATGTTACACAAAAAAAATATAAAATAAAATAAATAAATAAAATGTTCTGCATCGTTAAATTCTAATATTCATAACTTTTTTTCATTGGTACCATTCTGGGTTCCATGGGACTTCTTGATCGCTTTTTATTCTGTTTCTTGTACAGCGGGATGAACATTTTATTTTTGTAGCAGAGTTCATGGAGGGGGTAAAATATCAGTTCTATAGCACAGAGTTGATACGCAAATGGTGAATTTTCATTGACAAGCATTTGTAATGGGGAAAGTGTTGTGTGTGTGTGTGTGGGTGTTATTTTGTGTTTGTTTCTTTCACTTTTTATTTGCCTGGTCACTGTTTTAATACATCACAAACACAAGTAAATATTGGATATGAATATATATAAATATATATATATATATAAATATATATATATATATATATATATATATATATAATATCTATATATAGTATATATATATATATATATATAAAAATATATATATATATGCATATACTTCACATGCGTATTGTATATGCTCAAATGTAACACCCAGATGAGTATTACACATATAATATACTGTCCTTGTGTGTATGTATATGCTAATATACTGTACCTCTGTAACACAGGTACAGTTTATGAGTATAGACATGTGAGGTGGGGGCATAGCCCTCCCTCCTGCCTCATGGCATACCTTATGCAGGGTCCCTGGGGTCCTGAGCTCCTGGGCTGTTTAGGCAGTTCTGGAAGAAGTTCGTTCTGGTTTCCATAGCAATGGAGCTGTCGATGCAGGAGTCGGTAGGAGGAGGCAGGAAACCTTCCTGTGCTGGAGTTCCAGGGGGTTGTGCAAGGAGCGCAGAAGAGGAGGGCAGGGCTGCTCTCACTGCTCTCTGTGAGTGGTGAAGCTCTGGTGGTGGGGGCGGAGCTTTTCACTGCAGTGAGCAAAGAGAGTTAGGAGACTAATCATTTGGGGCAGCAGACTTCTTGTCCAGGGCTTCTGCCCAGGATAAAACTGCCTAGCGATGCCCCTGGCCTCAGCTGTAGAACAACTATTTGGGTCTTCAAATACTTGATCTACAGCAGTGATAAAGTTATCTAAGTCATTGAGAAAGTCACAGTTCTTTTCCTCATAAGGCGAGGCCCATGCACAATATTTGTCTGTCCGAAGATTGATGATAAACAGTACTCTACTTCTATCACTAGTGAAAGGAGCAGGCTGCATTTGGAAATAAATACAGCATTCATTCAGGAAACTTCGATAATAGTGAGAATACCCATTAAACTTTGATGGCAGAGGAATGTGGGTATTTGAATCTGCACTGGCGTTATACATATCCAGAAGTTGCCTTTGAAGCTCAATTGCTTCCTTTTGTTGATCCAGCACTAGGGTTTGCAATTTAGAAAATTTTTCTTGATAAGTGACACCGAATTCTTGAAGCTCAGCCACTTGCCTCAAGTTGTTCACAACAAACTCCATTTTGGGTGAGATTATTCTGTTGCAATCAACAGCTGGTTTGGAGCCTTATGTTGTAACTACTAGGGTACCTACTTGTAGGAAACGGGTTCAGCAGAGCCAGAGGTCAGTACACATGCGGGCGGTTTCAGTACTTAAGTAGCAGGCAGGAA
This sequence comes from Phyllomedusa bahiana, assembly GCA_025379985.1. Lineage (NCBI taxonomy): Eukaryota > Metazoa > Chordata > Amphibia > Anura > Hylidae > Phyllomedusa > Phyllomedusa bahiana. The sequence continues at coordinate 6,836 of JAODAL010059633.1, forward strand.
TCATAGTCAGGAAGGAAGCCAGAGGTCGGTGCACACTAGAAATCAGAACAAGCAGCAGAACAGGACAACTAGCTAGATTACCGCCAGAGCACATTAATCTCACAAGGCAGAAGTACAAGGCTGGGGCTTAAATAATTCCAATTTAACATGGGTGGAGCAAACCATGAGTTTAAGGACCAAAGCTAATAGAACAGGGAACTAGGCAAGGTTCAGCACAGGAGCTGTCCAGAAGTCTGAATAGCTCAGTGAGAAGAGATATGGCTTGGAATGCAGGAGTCTTGGAGTTCAAGTTATGACATCCAGAGGATATCTCAGGAACTCAAATGCCCTATGCATGTTTGAGACACCTAGAGTAGAGCAAGTGCAGTTGAAAGTTGACATATAACTGTTGCCAGCATTGCTGCAGAGGTTAAAAGGGTAGGGGTCAACCTGTCAGTGCATAGACCACTTGCCGCACGATTAATCAAACAGGCCTGCATGGCTGTTGTTACAGAAGAAAGACTCTTCTACAGATGATGCACAATAAAGCCCGCAAATAGTTTGCTGAAGACAAGAAGACTAAGGACATGAATTAATTGAACTATGTACTGTGATCTAATGAGACCAAGATAAACTTATTTGGATCAGATGACATAAAATGTGAATAGTGGTAACCAGGTGGGGAGTACAAAGCCAAGTGTTTTTGCCTACAGTCAAGGATGGTGGCTGGAGTGTCATGGCTTGGGGCTGCATGAGTGCTGTCAGCTGTGGGGGGCTACAGTTCATTGAGGGAACCATGAGTGCCAACATGTACTGTGATATTCTGAAGCAGAACATCATCCCCTCCCTTCTGGGCCGCAGGGCAGTATTCCAACATAATAGCAACACAAACTCACCTCCAATAATACCCCTGCCTTGCTAAAGAAAATGAGGGTAAAAGTGCTGGACTGGCTAAGCATGTCTTCAGACCAAAACCCTCTTGAGCATTTGTCTGGTATCCTTAAACAGAAGTTGAAGGAGTGCAAGATGTCAAACATTCACCAGTCCTGCAATGTTGTCATGGAGAATTGGAAGAGGATTCCTGTGGCAACATGTGAAGCTCTAGTGAACTCCATTCCCAGAGAGTTAAGGCAGTGCTGGGAAATAATGGTGGCCACACAAAATATTGACACTTCAGGCACAATTTGTCCATTTTCACCTAGGGGTATACTTCCTTTTCTTGACAGCGGTTTGATGGCTGTGTGTTGAGTTATTTTGAGGGCACAAGCAGGGCTGGGACAAGGCATTGTGGTGCCCTAGGCAAGTAAGGCTAATAGTGCCTCCCCTCCCCCATGAAAAATTTTAAATCCTCAGCCCTAACCACCCGCACCCTCCCCAGCTAGGTGGAATAGGAATATAAACAACCAAACAGTGCCGTTACTAGGATCTATTAGAATGTAAATTTAAAATTGAATGTTTTGCATGAAAAATGCATACAAATAGCTGTAAAGACAATTTTCTATAGATGACACTTCCAAATAATTCCCTTCCCACACACTGAGCACACCCTCCCTCATTCTAACCCACTCTGAACTATCTTTACCCCTCTTGAAAACCCCCTCCCCCCACACTATTCCCCACCACCCTCCCACACTATCACTCACCTCCCCTCACACTGTTACCCACCTCCCCTCACACTATTACCCACCTCCCCTCACACTATTACCCACCTCCCCTCACACTGTTACCCACCTCCCCCACACTATTACCCACCCCCACACACTATTACCTCCCACACACACTATTACCCACCTCCTCCCACACTATTACCCACCCCTCCCTCACACTATTACCCACCCCTCCCCCACACTATTACCCACCTCCCCCCACACTATTACCCACCTCCCCCCACACTATTACCCACCTCCCCCCCACACTATTACCCACCTCCCTCCCACACTATTACCCACCTCCCCCCACACTATTACCCACCTCCCCCCACACTATTACCCACCTCTCCCCTCACACTATTACCCACCCCTCCCCTCACACTATTACCCACCTCCCCCACACTATTACCCACATCCCCCACACTGTCACCCACCTCCCCTCCACACTGGCACCCACCTTCCACCACACTATTACCCACCCCTCCCCTCACACTATTACCCACCTCCCCCCACACTATTACCCACCTCCCCCACACTATTACCCACCCCTCCTCACACTATTACCCACCTCCCCCACACTGTCACGCACCTCCCCCCCACTATCACCCACCTCCCCCCCATGTTATCACCCACCCTCCCCCACACTATTACCCACCCCTCCCCCACACTATTACCCACCCCTCCCCTCACACTATTACCCACCCCTCTCTCACACTATTACCCACCTCCCCCCCACACTATTACCCACCCCTCCCCCACACTATTACCCACCTCCCCCCCCACACTATTACCCACCTCTCCCCCACACTATTACCCACCTCCCCCTCACACTATTACCCACCTCCTCCCCACACTATTACTCACCCCTCCCCCACACTATTACCCACCTCCCCCCCACATTGTTACTCACCCCTCCCCCACACTATTACCCACCTCCCCCCCACACTATCACCCACCTCCCCCCCACACTATCACCCACCTCCCCCTCACACTATCACCACCTCCCCCCCCCCACACTATCACCCACCTCCCCCCCCCCACACTATCACCCACCTCTCCCTCACACTATCACCCACCTCCCCCCCCCACACTATTACCTACCTCCCTCACACTATTATCCCCCACTCTAACCACAACACCCCTGTTCTTATCTCTCCTCCCACCTCACAGAAAATCACTGACAGTTTTACACTTCACTTCATAGCAGGGAGCAGGAGGAATGTACCAGAATGGGGCTGTGCAGGCTCTTACTAATGCTCGTCTCTGCAGCTCTGATCTGTCCTCCTGTCTCCTGTCTGGGGGGCAGAACTCTGAATGTTTGTGATCCCGCCCGGTCACAGTGACTGCATCGAATATTAAGCAGCTGGAGGTATGAGGCGCGCCTCCCTGGTGCTCCGCAGAAGACGGCCCCACACAGCAGAGGAGGGGCAGTGGTATAGATGGGGGCTGGCAGCAGCCACTGAGTGCAAAAGGTCAACACTCAGAAGCTGCTGAATTGATTAGTAACCCGAGCGGCTACAGCACGTAACTTATCAATGTGGGAATCAGTATTATGTAACAGCACTTAACTGTGCCCCCTAGTGACAGGCAGAGGTAGGGCGCCCTAGGCGACCGCCTACGTTCGCCTAGGCATCGTCCTGGCCCTGGGCACAAGAAATTTCCACTGTCATACAAGCTGCACAATGTCTACTTTATATTGTATCAAATTGTCATATCTTCAGTGTTGTTCCATGAAAAGATATAATATAATATTAACAAAAATGTGAGTAGAGTACAGAGTTTTGTGAGATACTGCATGCATACACACATCAGTTTACATGTATGAGGCTCCTTCAGGACCTCAGATGTCAACTTCCTTTTTCTTTTTTTATATATAAGTTTCTACATTGGTATTATCATTACTGTACTGTTTTATGCTATATCTTCTTTAAGTTTTAAATTTTGGGATAGAAAAAACAAAGTGGTTACATGGGATTAGAGAAACATTGCTGATTCCCTTCAAAAACAGTGCCACACCTAAAAAGATTGTGCACCTCAGTTCCAATAATATCAATGGAACTTAATTGCAAAGCCAAAAACATTACATGGACAGGCGTAGCATTTTCTTTCTCAGAAGGAATCAACCATGTTTTCTTATTCTACAGTATATAACCCCTTTAACAATAGCAACAGGGGAAAAAAATAAAAAGTAAAAGAGCAGGTAAAAAAATATCTAGCTACATTAAATCACTTTTGGTCATGTACACATTTTAATGATTTGTACACAAAAAAAAAATCAAAAACAGAAAGAACTATCATCTTGATAATACAAGGCAATCTTGTTATCTGTTTTAATCCATCTCAAACACATCCCGATTGGCTCATTAAAGATTTTGTAAAACTTTTGACAATACACATTGGGGCATTTTATAGATAATTGCCTCACTTTTAGCATGTTCAACAACAGACCTTATTGAAGTTTAGTCTCCTGCAAGTATCTTTTAGGAATTCACTAATTGGTTGGAAAAATGCTATTTTTTCTATTTGAAGTTCATTATGTTGATCAATTAAATTAAGAATGTACATCAAAGGCAATGCACTAAGATTTTTATAAGGAACTTCTCACAATGTGCCTTGCTTATCTTCAGGCTAATACATTAACAAATCCATTGTGATTTACCCCCAGGCTTGACAATTTCATTTAATTTGGCTAGATTAAATAATGAAATAGCAACAGTGGGACTTGTTTACCTGGTTCTGCATCTGCCAATTATATAAAGTCATAAATTATTTTATCTTTAAATTAATATTGCAAGACAGACATTCAAGCCATTGAAACCGTAATTAAGCATCAATTGTCAAGTTAATGGATGAGTTATTCTTTTTGTAGTAATACTTTTTATTTCTTTTGACATCTGCTATCATTCATATATACATCCTCTCAGATATTTTGGATTTTGGTAAAAGATTAAAGCCCCAAAAAAAGCTCTCTCATGAACTGTATTTTGTCCTAAAATAACTTATTATGTACCTAAAAACACACTTTAGGCCTAGTTAATTTCTCGAAATTCATGTAGATTTCTGCATCAAATTCACTTGCATTCTGCTAGGGATATACATCCCATTATAGATTTTCCCTCAGAAATATAAAAATAAATTAAAATAAAGTGACCTGTCAAGTTGACAGAATGAATTAGTCACATTGAATAGGGCTAATTTGCATACAAATTCACAGCAAATAGCATATAAAGTGTAAACAGCATATAAAATGGAAATTGGTGGTAAATTTCTACCACAAACCTGCACCTGATTTTACTGACAGACAAATTCATTGTATGTACAAGGCTATTTTGACTCGAATGCAATATGTTTCGGTACTTTTCAATTACAGGTTGCTACGGCATAAGCAGGACCCCACCTGCTATGTATTTCATTAACCACTATTGCAATGCCGCCAACAGACTTTCAATCATTCCGTTCACATATTATAAACTTCTTCTTTCATAAACGATCAAACAATGAGATCCATACAACATGAAGTATGCTATTTTAGCTATCAGATATCCAAGAATTTTAAAAGAAAAACCTGTAATCCACAGTCCTTGTGATCTCCAGCTGTCCGGCATAGACGCTGACTTCTCACGTGCATCCGTGCATTCGTGCTGTGATGCGGCCTACAGCTGACTGTGACGTCTCTTGCCTGTGACGGACGTTTCGGGGGAAGGCACGCCCCCTTTCTCAAGCGCTTGAGAAAGGGGGCGTGCCTTCCCCCGAAACGTCCGTCACGCTATAATGTGCATTTTGTTTTTCTTTACAGACTATTGCTCATTTGTACAAAGCTGCAAGGGAATCCTTACTACCTTCAGCATCACATTTCAAGACTTAGACCTGTGCCTGTGGATATACAGTTCATATAAGTAGCAAACTAAATGTATCATATAACTCTCTAAGTTAACAAAAAACATTTTCAGTACCAGTTCTAAACATATATATATATTATTATATATATATATATATATATATATATATATATATATATATATAATTCCACTCCTGACTCGACTCCACACACAACTTTAGAGACACCAGTGTGCACTTAGAGCAGATGAAAACCCTCCTGTTCAGGGAAAAGAAAAATCAAAAAAGGAATGTATCTGGAAAGAAATCTTTATTTAAGGTTACATTTTGAAAATTAATCTTTATATTGAGGCAACCATTTTCATGATCTACTGGGTATACTAATCCCAGTAAAAGGTAATTTAAACCTCAGTGCTTCCTGGGAGAAATATAACAGTTGCAGATAACTAATGAGCAGTAGCTTACATACCCATCCACTAGCAGGGCAACTGAATGATAAAAAACTGCACACTGGATAAGTACCAGTTCAAACCACAATATTATACAATGAGAGACTGCACAAATGCAAAAATACTGATAAGATAACCACCCACAAGACAATATTATATCTCTCCCAGGTAGCACTGGGGCTTATATTGCTTTCTACTAGGATTAGTTTTTTGTTCAGCAATTGAGCTGTACGTATGACCTTGTGTTTGTTTTTGAGCAAATAATGTCCCATTTTTATCTGTGATCTACTGGGTACGCATGCAGCACTAGTATAATGTTGTCACTGCCCATCCACCCTGAACTAAACATCACACTATAAAAAGAAGAAACAGTTAATTAATCTACTGAGCATGTAAGCTGGTCAGAAGGCCATAGTTTCTACAGTGTAGAAGCCACCAACTGTAGTTGTAAGGGATGATGTTCCAGATAGACATAATACTGTAAATAATTTGGAAACACAAAGGGTGACGTGTCCCATTAGGGCTGCGCAGATTTTTTGGGTGTATTTTGTGCCCAAAAAACTGTTAATGCCCTATTCTCTATATAAATGAACGGTCCTACGCTAAAACTAGGCGCATTTTACGCCAGGCACAACACTTTTGAATGCATCTAAAATAGGCAAATCTAATATGTTAACATTGATATGCTGTGTGCCTTTTTTTGCTATGTGCCTTAAATTAAATGCCTCAAATATGCTATGCAAGGTATACCACAAGCCAGATTTTTGACAGGTTCATTCATACACTCATTTAATGTGCGTTAAAACTGCCGTGGCGGAGCCTCTTTGCTGACATGTTGCCCAAAGTGTAAAGTACCGTATATACTCGAGTATAAGCCGACCCGAGTATAAGCCGAGGCAACTTCTTTTGCCACAAAAAAACGGGAAAACTTATTGACTCGAGTACAAGCCTAGGGTGGAAAATGCAGCGGCTACTTTCAAAAATAAAAGTAGATACCAATAAAATAACATAGGCAGGTATATGTCCCGCATAGGTAGTTATAGGCAGTCATGTCCCCATAGATAGTTGTAGGCAGGGTTATGTCCCCATAGGTAGCTATAGGCAGAGTCATGTCCCCATAGGTAGCTATAGGCAGAGTCATGTCCCCATAGGTAGCTATAGGCAAAGTCATGTCCCCATAGGTAGCTATAGGCAGAGTCATGTCCCCATAGGTAGCTATAGGTAGAGTCATGTCCCCATAGGTAGTTATAGGCAAGGTTATTTTAAAAATATAAATAAATAATAAATACAAGTACAGTACTCAACTCGGTCCCTCGCCACTCTGTCCCCGGGCGCTCTGCTCCTTCCTCTTGCCGGCACAGGCGGGTGATGTTATCAGGCCGCGCACGCAGCGTGATGACACATGCTGTCTGTGCCGGAAACTCCGGACAGCCGCCAGTCAGCGGCCACCCGGAGTCCATTGCGGAGCAGGGAGTGCTCGCTCTCTGCCCCGCAGTGGTATCTGCCCCACGTTCCGGAGGAGTCGCATACAGGGGAAGAGATCGCCGATAGCATCCGGGCCACGGAAGTGCCCAGAGGCTGTCTGCTGTACTCGGCAATCAGCTATATGCGCGCCCAGAGGATCGTTATGGTCATCGGCATCTGCACAGCTGCGCTGATCCGATGACCGGACACGGCGGTGGGGAGCCCTGTGAAGCCGTAGACAGGAAGTGGGGAAACCGCCATCTTAGTACACCCTAATGCATTGCCTATGCAATGCATTAGGCTGTATTAACAATCGCTCCCCCTAGTGGTTAAGCACCATAGGGGGACTAAATGTTACAGTAAAAAAAAAAAAAAAAGTTTTAAAGTACAAAAAAAAAAAGTATTAAAAGTTCAAATCACCCCCCTTTCCCCATTTTACAAATAAAATCAATATAAGAATAAAAAATATACACATATTTGGTATCGCCGCGTCTGAAAAAGTCAGATCTATAAAAATCTAACATCATTTATCCCGTACGCGGAACACCGTAGAAGAAAAAAAATTGCGTTTTTTTGGTCATTTGACGTCACTCAAAAAATGGAATAAAAATGATCAAAAAAGTCGCATGCATTCCAAACTGCTAGCGATAAAAAGTACACTTCAGCCCGCAAAAAATGCCCCCTCACTGACATCCGTAGGTGTTAGTACAAAAAAGTTATTGGTGGCACAATATGGCGCCGTGGCGCAAGTTTCAAAAATAGAAAATGTTTGGAATTTTTTTATGGTACCAAAACATAACGGAACCCTTACCTGTTTGGTATTTCCGGATGTATAACAACCTGTAGAATACAGATAACACATTATATTTACCGAAGATTGAACGTCGTAAAAGCAAACACCCAGAAACATGGCGAAAATACGTTTTTTTTTCACAATTTGTCGCACTTGGAATTTTTTTGCGGTTTCCTAGTATATTCTATAGTACAGTGAATAACACCATTAGAAAGTACATCTTGTCCCGCAAAATAAAAGCCATCATGTGTCTATGTAGGTGAAAAATAAAAAAGTTATGGCTTTCAGAAGGCGAGGAGGGAAAAACGAACGTGTCACCAAAAAAAAAACGCCGGGTCCTTAAGGGGTTAAATGTGTGGCCTTTATCATCCGGTTCAAGACATTGTTTACAATCAGTGTGTGATGATGGTAAAGTACATCCACTTCTTTGCCTTTCTGTGACTGCTCCTGTCTCTATCTCTGTTGCAACCTGCTGATGACACTCTGTGATGCTCAGTGGCCACTTCTCTCTGAGAGCATCATGCTTTTAGTCTTGAAATCATGAGATTGTTGATCAATTGTAAGATGTTGTCTTGGTTTCATGATGTCAAAATATGAACAGCATGATGTGTAGGACTGTTTAAATTAAATTCAAATTGATCCCTTAAATTTATTGGGTGATTCACGGATCAACCAGCTGAATTTCCCTAAAGCTCCTTGTTAAAGATCAGCAAGTTGTGCAAAAAATATGTAAAGGGGTTGTCTCGCTACAGCATTTGGCAAGCTTTTCTGCCAGTTGCCAAGCAGAGATTGTGAAATTGAGGGGCATGTTTCTCCTCCCAGCAGGGAGTATCTTTCACTCTCTTCAGACATGCCCCCACACTGTGTGCACGTAATGATTTATTCTGTGTGAGCTGAGGGAAGGGAGGGTTCTCAGTTGTCCGAGACTGAAGCTATGTGCTGGGTGATTTCTCTCTCTCTCTCTCTCTCTCTCTCTGGTAGATATATATCCTGCAGATTATTATAGCTCTTGACACACATAGTGATATATCCTGGTGAACTCTCTACAGATCTGCAGAACATTGCTCCTCTAGGCCCTGACAGATACAAAGAGATATATTCTGCAGATTACATCTCTGACCTGTGCAGAACATCACTCCTCTACCTCCTGACAGATACATAGTGCTATATCCTACCGATTATCATACCACTGACCACAGGTTTATAAGTGTTTTACATGGGAGTGCACAGATCAGTGAATTGGCAGTGCTACAAAACTATATGCTTTATCTGTTTGTAAGTGTTTGTGATCTTCACATTCCCTCTCTCACAATACAGTTTTGTTCTACATGGGACTGTGCAGTACAGTTGTATTTTACATGGGACCGCGCAGAATAGTTGCATTTTACATGTGACTGCACAGTTGTCTCACAAAACAGTTGTCGCTCACTACATGGGACTGAGTAGTACAGTCATGTTTTACATGGGACTGCACATTCCAGTAGTGTTTTACATGGGACTGTGAAGTCTGGTACGGGTTTACATTGGACTGTGCAGCTGTCTCGCTATCCAGTTGTGTTTCACATAGGACTGCACAGCTGTCTCACAAAACAGTTCTTGCTCTCTACATGGTACTGCGCAGTCTAGCAGTCTCTATCGTCCAAGCTCAACATCTACATATTAAAGCGCACTCCCGACGGCAACCTAGGCGTGGCTATTCCTCTTACGATGCAGCCGACAGCCAATTACACATTAGGTGGGCGGAACCCGACCTGGGCTCCAACACGGTTGGTATGCACACACAAAGCTGACCCGTTCTCAGAAATAATAGCACTTTGCTCATGATATCCTAGGACGGACATGATTACATTTTTACTCCCCTCATTTTAAACTATGAACTTTCTAGTGAGACAACCCCTTTAAACACTGAACAGTTGGACTTGTGCATTCTAAAATAAGAGATGGTCTCATTTACTTAATTTCAAAAAATGTTCCAGAAATTTTATGATCATCCTGAAATTTCAACCAAACCCAGATACAACAGTATCCCTAACTTTTTGCGAGTAGTGTATCTATGGGTGGAAAACTGTGTGAAATTTTAGGATCAGAAAATAATTGTCAGAATTGGACTCACTGGAGACAGGAGGTGGATCCACAGGGTTTGGGTGTTGGCATAACCTATGGGAACGGAGTGTAAGGAGCACCCGGTTATCAAAAGAGCCTGCAGGTTAGACTTTGCTGCACCTACCCCAACATAGGTCCTTGAAGTGACAGCTGACCTGAAACATAGCATGGTACAGAACGAGGCAGAGACGTAGTCGGGAACAGGTAGACGGTCAGCATAAAATTAGGTCAGATTTAGGCTTGAGGTCATGGCAGGGGGCAAGCAAAGCAGGGTCAAAAACACAGCGGATAATTGGTAACAGGAACAAAATGCACAGGAACGGTATACATGTAGGAACGGATCCAATAACTGGACCTGGAATGTAGGCTGATGTGTGCAGAAATAGTCAATGGCCAGGGATGATTGAATGTAGGAAAATTGGGTGATGCTTGCTGACCTTTTAAATCAGAGGGAGCCAGCACACATGTCCCTTGGGGCACGGCTGTGAGCAGATGGCTGCGGCTGAGAGGCAGGGCCGACTGAGCAGCTGCAGGGAGCACTGGAGAGGTGAGTAGAGGACCAGGAGTGCTGGGGTTAGGAGCTGGTGCGATCGTGGATCAAGTGTCGGACTGCAGTACACGGCGTTATGAAAATTTGAAGATAAAATTAGAATTGGCATTTTTTTAAATCAATGGCATGACAATCAGGTTTAAGTAGGCAACCTGTTTTATTTAAATAACAGGGATCCACCAAAGTATACTCTTCATAACAAATGCCTGTAAAAGTGTATCCTGGCACAAACAACAGAGATTTCTGAGGACTTCTGAAGAGTTGCTGATGCTCATCAGGTTGAAAAAACTTACAAAGCAATCTCTAGAGAGTTTGGACTTCACCATTCCATAGTCAGACAGACTGGGCGACATGTATGATTTATGCCGCTTGGACCCCAATTTTAAAGCACGTACGAATAGTGTAAAATGCGCCTGATTTATGAACCCGGTCTACTGTGGGTCATAAATCAGGATTACCATAGTATAATTATGCCGTCACTTCACATTCCACTCTGTGGCTTTCTTTCAAAAATATTTCTTTTTAATATGCAAACTTTAAAACACATTCAGTAAACTTGCAATATCACTTTTTGTATATATCGATAATAAACCTGTAATACAAAGTTCATTCTCTGAGTCTCAAGTCCGGCATTGATGCCTATGTTGCGCCGCTGTTCAGCTTCTCAATGCAGAGTAACTATCATGTTAGCTGCCGAGTCCATTGTGTCTAGCTCGCCACGTTTTGGGGGAAGACACGTTTTTGGGCATCAAAACTATATGTTTGATTTAAACAATAAACGTTGTGTGAACCGGCGTGTAGATAGAGATCGATCTACACAATAATTTGTTATGTGCATTCAGTATGGGCGACAGTATGGGTTAACACGCCAAATTTCATGCACATTATATTGGCATAGAATGCGCCTGATTTATGAACCCGCTCTACAGCATGTCATAAATCAGGCACATTCTAGTGCTAGGGTGACATTTCTGTATCATGTAAACCACTTTGAAAGTGGTATACCTGTTCCAACTGTAATGCCCCTGGGAAATGTCGGCAAGCATAAATAGTTAAATTGGTTCTGTGCCCCCCGCCTCTGCACCCCCCCTGAGAGTGGCGTGTGGGGATTTAAAAATGTATGAATGGGCTGCGCCTGATATCGGCTAAAAGAGACGGCGGATTTTGCCGCAGCCTGTTCATACTGTGCCTTATTGTATTTTAGAAATTTAAAATATTTATTTAATATATATATATTTATCAGAATATATATTATTATTTTATATATTATATTTTTATATTTATGTAGAAAAAAAAAAAAAGGGAAAAAGGGGCACAATCGTGAAATATTTTAAAAAAATTTAAAAGGGGTGGGAGTGGGAAAATTCACTCACTGGTGGGGGTTGTGCATATTTATAGGGGGCAAAAACGTCATAGGCACCTACAGGGTTTTTTGCACCGTACCCCTTTAAACGGCGCCGCGGTTCCTTCAGTGGGGGGAGTTCCTCTGAAACGGATAAATATGACAAAATGGGGCCCCGGCGCACGGGAAATCAAGGGCGCCAGGGTTTTGACAAAGGGAAAAGCTTTTATTTTAAAAAAAAGCAAAGGGTTTATCCCCGTTGATTAAAACAACTTAAAAGTTATTAAAAAAACCTAAGCGGGTTTACACCTCCTTTCCAGGCGCTTCATTAAAAACCCATTAAAAAAGGGGGGAATTTCTGATTTGCAAGGTATTTTTAAAAAGACTTTTTTCATGTATAAAACCCGTACTAATTCAGCGTACATCCAAGGAAAAAGTTTCCTAATTCAAAATATCAAATATCTTGTTTAATATATTTTTTTACAAAAACATATTTTTGGAAACATCCCTGTTTTTGAATGTATTTAAAAAAAAAAAAAATTACTAAAATTTTTTAATATTGTCAACTTTGATCTTATAGGATTTACCTTCAATAAAAATGTTTAGGGTTAATAAAAGTGTTGTTATGTTGATTTGCAGGATATTTAAAATTAACATTATGCTGTGTGAACATTATGTGCGTACATTAAAGGGCCAAAAAAAAATTTTCAAGTTCAAAAAATGTTGTGTAATATATTTTTTTACAAAACATATTTTAGGCATAATTTTTGAGTTGGGGTATATTTTGCATATGTTAAAAAGGAAAAAAAAAAAAAAAAAAAGGTGTTGTCAGCTTTAATCTAGTTTGATTTAGCTTAAATAAATTTAAAATGTATTTTTTTGCATGTTTTTTAAAAAAAAGAAAAAAATAATTACTAAATTTTTAAATATTTTCAACTTTGATCTATATAGGATTTACCTTAAATAAAGTGTTTTGGTGCTTAAAAAAAGGGTTCTGTTATGTTGACTTGCGGGAATTTAAATCTGACATTATTCATGTGTGAATTTGTGCTCATTTGAAGTCAGAAAAAATTTTTCAAGTTCAAACATGTTGTGATAATTAGTGTTGAGCGATTTTTATCGACAAAGTTGAAATCGGCAAGGTTTTTATGGTGATCGAAATTTCCAGATCATGCGATAAAAAGGTTAAATCTGAGCATCATTTTTAAAGATGGGCCCCTTTTTTTGGGCGCTTCCTGTAATTTTGGCGGCCAGCAAATCAGATTACAGAATAGAGCAGGGGAGAGTGTGTGCGAGTCATGACTGGGATGTTATGGTTGCGTTTGGGCGGGAAAAAACACTGCCCTCGTTTTACATAGAACAGGTTTCCTGTTTTCACCTCGTGCTTCAGGTTCTCATAGGGTGGACCTGCGCTTCCCTGGGGGCCAAACAGCTCAGGAAATTAGTCTATTTCTGCCAGAGAAACCCTACTATTAGCGTGACCCTTTCCCAATTTTTAGTTAGATTAGAGATTTGAAGATTTTATGTAGTTAGCTAGAGAATTTTAAAAGCAGCATTCCGCGTAAATTCCGGGGGGGGGGGCGGGCGACACAGACAAGTTTCTAAAAGAAAAAGGGATAAATTCACCAGATTTTGGGTAGACATTGTAGTGGAATATTTTATTTTTAACATTTTTGTTTTAAAAATTTTTCCCGGGATTTGGGCACCTGAATTATATTGGAACACATCATTTCTAGTAATATAGGTCTCTTTGTAAACTGCAAAACCCACTTTTATATCAGTATACATTTAGAAGGTGTTTTTCAATTTTACCCATTAACCCGTGACTTTGTATATCCCCCCTTCTTAAAATTACAATCAGCAATCTTTTTAGTCAGCACGGGGTTTGTTGCCAAAAAACACTGTGTATCGTACGAAAAATCACATTTTACGTGTTTTTTGACTTTTGCGCACCCAGCATTGCATTGACGCAGCATCCCGTAAATTTAAAACAGCAATTCTTTTCACCACAGGGAATGAAAGGGCAAAAAATACCGTTTATTTTAAAAACATAACGTTACTGTTTTTTTACTTTTTCGGGACCAGCTTGTTTTATTGACGCGGCATCTACGTAAAACCTTAAAACACAATTCTATATACCACAGGTGAATTGAAAGGTGCAAAAAATACCGTTATTATACCAAACATAACGTTACGTGTTTTTTGACTTTTTGGCACCCCCGCATTGTTCATTGACCCCGCATCTGGTAAAACTTAAAACAGCAATTTATATTCACCACAGGGGATTTGAAAGGTGCAAAAAAAGTTTTTTATACCAAAAAAATAACATTTTAACAGTTACGGTTTTTTTACTTTTGCGCACCCA
>JAODAL010059634.1:0-21364 GCA_025379985.1 Phyllomedusa bahiana
ATCTCCCCAAAAAGCCCCACCTTTTAAACCCCGGGCCCCGGGCCCCACCACCCCCCCTCCAACCTGAACAGTCCCCAACCCCCCACCTCCATACTTGAACCCGGTTTGCCAACCAAACCCCCCTTTTTTACCCCGAACAGTCCCCCCACCCACCTCCCATAAACCCGACAATCCCCACCGCCCCCCCTCATACCTGCACAAACCCCACCGCCCCCCATTTATACCTCCACAATTCCCCCCCGCCCACCTCTATACCCCGAACAATCCCCACCCCCCCACCCCCACACCAAAAACCCAAACCCAACCCACCCCCAAACCCCATTTCCCGCAAAAGTCCCCACCCGGACCCTCCTTTCCTGCCCAATTCCCCCCCCGCTGGACCTATACCTGCACAAACCCCAAACCCCCCACCTCCCCTACCCCGCAAATCCCCACCGCCCCCTCTCCAAAACCCCGGGACAATCCCCCAAGCCAAACCCCCATACCTGCACAATCCCCCCCCCCAAACCCCCCTAACCTTTCCCCCAATCCCCCCCACCACCCACCTCCATACCTGCACAGGGCCCCCCCCGCCCCCCTCCAAAACCGCACAGCCCCCCTCCCACCTCCAACACCCGGGCCCGATCCCCCACCACCCACCTCCATACCTGCACAATCCCCACCGCCCACCTCCATACCTGCACAATCCCCACCACCCACCTCCATACCTGAACAGTCCCCACAACCCATCTCCATACCTGCACAGTTCCCCACCACCACCCACCCCCCACCTCCCTACCTGCACACTCCCCACCACCCACCTCCATACCTGCACACTCCCCACCACCCACCTCCATACCTGCACACTCCCCACCACCCACCTCCATACCTGCACACTCCCCACCACCCACCTCCATACCTGCACAGTCCCCACCACCCACCTCCATACCTGCACACTCCCCACCACCCACCTCCATACCTGCACCCACCCCACCACCCACCTCCATACTCTCACACCCCCCAACCGACCCACCTCCATACCTGCACAGTCCCCACCCCCCACCTCCATACCTGCACAGTCCCCACCCCCCCACCTCCATACCTGCACAGTCCCCACCACCCACCTCCATACCTGCACATCCCCACCACCCACCTCCATACCTGCACAGTCCCAACCACCCACCTCCATACCTGCACAGTCCCAACCACCCACCTCCATACCTGCACAGTCCCCACCACCCACCTCCATACCTGCACAGTCCCCCACCACCCACCTCAAATACCCTGCACCTGCACCCCCACCCCCCACCTCCATACTTCACGTCCCCAACCACCCACCTCCATACCTGCACACTCCCCACCACCCACCTCCATACCTGCACAGTCCCCACCACCCACCTCCATACCTGCACACTCCCCACCACCCACCTCCATACCTGCACAGTCCCCACCACCCACCTCCATACCTGCACACTCCCCACCACCCACCTCCATACCTGCACAGTCCCCACCACCCACCTCCATACCTGCACAGTCCCCACCACCCACCTCCATACCTGCACAGTCCCCACCACCCACCTCCATACCTGCACAGTCCCCACCACCCACCTCCATACCTGCACAATCCCCACCACGCACGTCCATACCTGCACACTCCCCACCACCCACCTCGCCTCATACCTTTGCAACACCTCCCCACCACCCAGCCTCCATACCTGCACAGTCCTCCACCGACCCACCCTCCATACCTTCACAATCCCACCGCCCACCTCCATACCTTCAATCCCCACTGCCCACTTCTATACTGGGGGGATATGTGACCCTCATGTCCTGTCTGGGGGGATATGTGACCCCTCATGTCCTGTATATGGTGATATGTGACCCCTCATGTCCTGTATATGGTGATATGTGACCCCCAACATGTCCTGTCCTTCTGGGGGCGGTCTGTGACCCCTCATGTCCTGTCTGGGGCGGTCTGTGACCCCTCATGTCCTGTCTGGGGCGGTCTGTGACCCCTCATGTCCTGTCTGGGGGGATATGTGACCCCTCATGTCCTGTCTGGGGCGGTCTGTGACCCCTCATGTCCTGTCTGGGGGGATATGTGACCCCGTCATGTCCTGTTCTGGGGATTGTGAATCACTTCATGTCCTGTCTGGGGGGGATATGTGACCCTCATGTCCTGTATATGGTGATATGTGACCCTCATGTCCTGTATATGGTGATATGTGACCCCTCATGTCCTGTATATGGTGATATGTGACCCCTCATGTCCTGTATATGGTGATATGTGACCCCTCATGTCCTGTATATGGTGATATGTGACCCCTCATGTCCTGTATATGGTGATATGTGACCCCTCATGTCCTGTATATGGTGATATGTGACCCCTCATGTCCTGTATATGGTGATATGTGACCCCTCATGACCTTATGGGCGGTCCCTGGTGACCCCTCTGTACCTGTCTGGCTGTCTGTGAACCCTCATGTCCTGTCTGGGGGGATATGTGACCCCTCATATCCTGTCTGGGGGGATATGTGACCCCTCATGTCCTGTGTATGGTGATATTTGACCCCTCATGTCCTGTATATGGTGATATTTGACCCCTCATGTCCTGTATATGGAGATATGTTAACCCCTCATGTTCCTATGTATAATGGTGATATTGGACCTCAAGTCCTGTCGGGCGGTCCTGTAGACCCTATCATCTCATTCCTGTCTGGGGCGGTCTGTGACCCCTCAAGTCCTTCTGGGTGATAATGTGACCCCTCCATGATCCGTCAGGGGGATATGTGACCCTCATGTCCTGTCTGGGGCGGTCTGTGACCCCTCATGTCCTGTCTGGGGCGGTCGTGACCCTTCATGACTGTCTGGGGGCGGTCCCTGTGACCCCTCATGTCCTGTCTGGGGCGGTCTGTGACCCCTCATGTCCTGTATATGGTGATATGTGACCCTCATGTCCTGTCTGGGGCGGTATGTTACCCTCATGTCCTGTCTGGGGCGGTCTGTGACCCCTCATGTCCTGTCTGTGACCCCTCATGTCCTGTCTGGGGCGGTCTGTGACCCCTCATGTCCTGTCTGGGGCGGTCTGTGACCCTCATGTCCTGTCTGGGGCGGTCTGTGACCCCTCATGTGCTGTCTGTGGCCCCTCATGTCCTGTCTGGGGCGGTCTGTGACCCCTCATGTCCTGTCTGGGGGGGGGCGGTCTGTGACCCCCTCAATCCTGTCTGGGGCGGCCCCTGGACCCCTGATGTCCTGTCTGGGGCGGTCTGTGACCCCTCATGTCCTGTCTGGGTTGCCCTATGGGGGCAGCTGTGGACGGTGCAGATGTGCCCTCTTCTCCTGCCACCATATGCAGCTGCTGCACCTTCCGTGGGCGAGCGCCGCTCTGGCTGATGTGAATGATTTCCCTCTAAAAGGCTGGAAGACGCGGAGCCTCGGCCCAGGAAGCTCCCCCCGGACGGGCGCGCAGATGCTCCTGCAGATTTAGTAAATATCCAGTCATCCTTACTGACAGGAGCGTTGGCTGCGAGCCGGGGAGCGATTATAGGAGGAATCAGCTGCTCACCACAGGACGGCAGCCTCCGGGTATAGACTGTAAGCTCTGCAGACAAGGACGCTGCAGCCAGCTCGCCTGATTACTCGAGTCATAGCTGAGGGTTTGCTACAGTTGTATCCAATCTGGACTTGAGGCCGATACAATTTACCTGCACTGATACATTGTAACAAAACTATCATGACAGGAGAGAGGTTTGTGCTGTTGACGTGTTTAGCTTCACCAAAGATTTTTCTACACTGGTAAACAACTGTATACAAACCCTCAGCTGTTAGAATTATCTCATTGGTGTTCATCTACTCTGCTCTGCCCTTTAAGCCACCGCACTGGCATCATGCGGAGAATCAGCCCGGTCCCTTTAAGTTTTTGTCTGAGGGACCCTCAATCAAGCCCCTGATTAAAGAAGACAGGAGGTGATGGTGACTCCAACAAAGATGGCGGCATCAGGTCTGGGCATTAGGGACCTGCAGCTCCGGAGGTTTGATGAATTCAGTGCATTAACCCTTTCACTCCTCCCAGTGAAACAATCCCGACATCGCTGGACACTGAGGGCGGAGCGGGCAGTGGGGACGGTGACCGTGGATGTCCAGGGGCCCACAGTGATCCACTGCGTCCTCTCCGAACTCAGCCCAGAGACTGCGGCTCTCACCTCCTCCTGCATTGAGACAATCCTTTTAAGTATTCAGAGCACCGAGCAGCTGCCCAGATGATGGAACGCTAATGCCTCTAATCAGCCATGAAAACGGTTTGTTGTGCACATTCATTCCCCTGAAGCCGTCATTATACGGAGGCTAATTGTTTAGAACAAACACCAGCCCCCAAAATACAAAGCAAAAAGCCCAAATCATACTCAGCGCCCCTGCAAGACCCGAAACCTGGAGGAGCTGTCCAAGCCAGCCAAGAACATGTCCCTGAGGAACCAGTGCTTCAAAGTCAGGAGAAGCCCTAGAGAAGCCATCCCTTTAGAGTCACTTAGTGGAGGACCAGTCCAAGCAAGCCAAGAACATCTCCCTGAGGAACCCGTGCTTCAAAGTCAGGACAAGCCCAGAACATCCCTAGAGAAGACATCCCTCTAGAGTCTCGGCGTGGTGGACCAGTCCAAGCAAGCCAAGAACATCTCCCTGAGGAACCAGTGCTTCAAAGTCGGGACAAGCCTAGAACATCCCTAGACAAACCATCCCTATAGAGTCACATAGTGGTGGACCAGTCCAAGCAAGCCAAGAACATCTCCCTGAGGAACCAGTGCTTCAAAGTCAGGACAAGCCCCAGAACATCCCTAGAGAAGCCATCCCTATAGAGTCACATAGTGGTGGACCAGTCCAAGCAAGCCAAGAACATCTCCCTGAGGAACCAGTGCTTCAAAGTCAGGACAAGTCCAGAACATCCCGAGACAAACCATCCCTATAGAGTCTCATAGTGGTGGACCAGTCCAAGCAAGCCAAGAACATGTCCCTGAGGAACCCAGTGGCTATTCAAAGTGCAGGACAAGCCAGAACAACCCAAACCAAACCATCCCTATAGAGTCACATAGTGGTGGACCAGTCCAACAAGCAAGACATGATCCCAGAGGAACCATGCTGTCAAAGTCCGAGGACAAGTCCAGAACATCCCTAGAGAAGCCATCCCTTTATAGTCACATAGTGGAGGACCCGGTCATACAAGTCTAGAACATCCCTATAGAGTCACATAGTGGAGGACCAGTCCATTCAAGTCTAGAACATCCCAATAGAGTTACTTAGTGGAGGACCAGTCCATACAAGTCTAGAACATCCCTTTAGGAGCCATCACTATAAAGCCACATAGTGGAGGACCAGTCCATACAAGTCTAGAACATCCTTAGAGGAGCCCAATATCTAAAAGACACAGTAGAGGCGGACCATCCATACAAGTCTAGAACATCTCTAAAGGAGCCCTCCCTATAGCGTTACAACATGGAGAACACATCCAGAAAATCCCTAGAGCAGCCATCCTTATAAAGAGGGGAAAGGGTAACCGCAGGACTCACCTATGTGCCGCCCGTACATGTGATAGTAGAAGGACACACAATATGTGGTCTTCAGAGAGGGGAACTTGGAGCTTATGTTGTACTGAGGGCTGATGAGTCTCGCTTTGTCCCCAAACCGGCGCGGCCTCGAAGCTTCAATAAACATGTAGAAACCTGTGGAGAAGAACCAGGATAAGTTACGACCACCTGACTGATGTCCATTGAGAACAGTCACCTGAAAGCCCCTGTGCTCTGTCTATGGGGTCACACAGGGACCTCCAATCAGTGACCATGGAGCCTAAGTGAATGAGGAGCAGTACGTCTCCCTCCCACCCAGAGACGAGATTACACGGTGCTGAGTGGTTGCTATGGTAGCTGGAAGCCTAATGAAGGATTCCATGGCCGCCATGTTACCTCTTCTATTACTTCCTGCCATAGACTATAATAGAAGCACCACCTCTGCACCACTATGTTCAAGCGATCGCACCCCTTAGTGGTCAGGTACTATGGAGAGGGGGGGGGGGGGTGAGTAACATATGTTAGTACAAGGTTTTTGATATTTTATTTAAAAAGTTATTTAAGTAAAAATATTAAAAGTTCACAGCAGCCCCTCCCCCTTTTGCCATTTTACAAATAAATATATATATACACACACACATAAATGGTGTCGCAAAGTTCATAAAAGTCCGATCTACTAAAACATGACATCATTTATCCCATGAGCTGAACACCGGAGAAGAAAATGGATTCAAAATGGCAAAACCATGAGTTTTTTTTGGTCATTTCAAGTTAAAAAAAAATGGCATAAAAAGTGATCAAAGAGTCACATCTATCCCAAAATGGTACCAATAAAGCTACACTTCAGCCCGCAAAAAACGAGCCCTTGCACCAGTCCATAGGTGGAAAAACATAAAAGGTATTGGTGGCAGAAAAATGGCGCCGCAACACAAATCTAAGGAGAGGAAGTTTATTCATTTTTTTTAAAAAAAAGTAGTAACAAATAACGAAAACTCGACATATTTGGTGTCGCTGAAATAGCACCGACATGCAGAATCCAGATAACACATCAATATAAAACCCTGTATGACGCAATTACGCACATTTTCACATTTAAAGCAATTTAGAATTTTTTTTTTCGGTTTCCCAGTATATTCTAAGGGACGGTCAATGGCTCCATTAATAAGATGGTCCATCTTATTCTGCAAAAAACAAGCCCTCGTGTGTCTATGTAGATGGAAAAACTAAAAAAAGTTATGGCTCCTGGAAGGCGAGGAGGAGAAAAACAAATGTAATGGGAAGGGGTTACGGAAACAAGTCGCAACAATGTAGGAATTTGGAGGGGGCGCCCCCAATATTAAGATACTGGACCAACAGAGAAAAGTCAAACAAACCCTCCTCCCCCCCATAGTCATTGATGTTTCCTGTTGGGGGGTCTCTGTCTCCCTCTTCAGATCAGTTACATGGAGGAGTCCTGGTGTCAGGTTGGCACCTGGAAAATGGGGTCCGATAATGCACCCTGGTACCTGAAAAATAGGACCCAGTAGTGCATCCCCGACCTGGATAATGGGGTCCTGTAAAGCACCCCCCCACCTGAATACTGGATCCCAGTAGAGCATCCCACCATCTGAATAATGGGGTCCAGTAGTGCACCCCACCACCTGAATATAGGGGCCCAATACAGCACCCCACCAGGTGAATAATGGGGTCCAGTGGGTCTCCCTTCACCCACATTTTCCCCACCCTTGGTTGAACTTGATGGACACGTCTTCTTTCAACCATACTAACTATGTAACTATGTAACTATAGTGCACCCCACCACCTGAATATAGGGGCCCAGTAGTGCACCCCACCACCTGAATAATGGGGCCCAGTAGTGCACCCCACCACCTGAATATTGGGTCCAGTCATAGGGGCACCCACCCACACCCAGAATAATGGACCCCAGTAGAGTACCCCACCACCTGAATAATGGACCCCAGTAGAGTACCCCACCACCTGAATAATGGACCCCAGTAGAGCACCCCACCACCTGAATAATGGTGCCCAGTAGTGCACCCCACCACCTGAATATTGGGGTCCAGTAGTGCACCCCACCACCTGAATAATGGACCCCAGTAGAGTACCCCACCACCTAAAGCACATAGGGACCCTTTCTATATATAAAACCTAACCATTGTGAATTATTCTACAACTTTCTAATAGATTGTTTCTTCTATGTTTCATCTCTGCTTCCTGACACTGATTACAAACATATTAACATCCAGCACCTGTTACAATGTATCAGTGTCCATAATTCTAATCACAAATCCTCCCATTGACACATTGTAACAAGCCCCTCAGCTCTGTGAGTACGGCTGGTTTAGGAGGTTTTTCAGCCTTTGGATATCGGACCTCTCACTGACATCAAGCAGAGATATTGGAAATAAAAGGGGGATTGTGTGTTATAAGGGTCAGGTTTTACATTGATGAAACTATAGTGAGACCAGACTGGGCGGCTACAGACCGGGAGGAGGAGGTGATGAGCATTAAGGGGGGCATCATGGGCCCTATCCCACTGCTGGTACCTACCGGGCGGTGACGCCCGACCTCTGCGGTGCCCTCCATGCCCCTTCACCATATATGACCCATGAGCGCCCCTTACTCCCTGGTGTGCCCTCCATGCCCCCTCACCATACATGAGCTATCTATGGGTGCCCCTTACCCCCTGGTGTGCCCTCCATGCCCCTTCACCATATATGACCCATGAGCGCCCCTTACCCCCTGGTGTGCCCTCCATGCCCCTTCACCATATATGACCCATGAGCGCCCCTTACCCCCTGGTGTGCCCTCCATGCCCCCTCACCATACATGACCCATGAGCGCCCCTTACCCCCTGGTGTGCCCTCCATGCCCCTTCACCATACATGACCCATGAGCGCCCCTTACCCCCTGGTGTGCCCTCCATGCCCCCTTCACCATACATGACCCATGAGCGCCCCTTAGCCCTGGTGTGGCCCTCCATGCCCCTTCACACATATAATGACCCATAGCGCCCCTAACTCCCTGGTGTGCCCTTCCATGCCCCTTCACCATACCATGAACCCATGAGCGACCCTGTACCCCCTGGGGTGCCCTCCATGCCCCTTCACCATACATGAGCTATCTATGGGTGCCCCATACCCCCTGGTGTGCCCTCCATGCCCCATTCACCATACATGACCCACGCGCGCCCGTTCCCCCCTTGTGTGCCCTCCATGCCCCCTCACCATAAATGACCTATGAGCGCCCCTTACCCCCTGGTGTGCCCTCCATGCCCCCTCACCATACATGACCCATGAGCGCCCTTACCCCCCTGTTTGCCCTCCATAGCCCCCATCACATAAATACCTAAGAGCGCCCCTTACACCCTGGTGAGGCCCCTCACAAGCCCCCTTCACCATACATGAACCATGAGCGCATCCCTTACACCCTGTGTGGCCCTTCCATCGCCCCTTCACCATACTACACATGAGCGCCCCTTACCCCCTGGTGTGCCCTCCATGCCCCCGCACCATACATGAGCTATCTATGGGTGCCCCTTACCCCCTGGTGTGCCCTCCATGCCCCTTCACCATATATGACCCATGAGCGCCCCTTACCCCCTGGTGTGCCCTCCATGCCCCTTCACCATACATGACCCATGAGCGCCCCTTACCCCCTGGTGTGCCCTCCATGCCCCCTTCACCATACATGACCCATGAGCGCCCCTTACCCCCTGGTGTGCCCACCATGCCCTTCACCATAACATGACCCAGAGCGCCCCTTACCACCCTGGTGGTGCCCCTCATGCCCCCTTCACCATAACATGCCCATGACGCCCCCTTACCCCCCCCTTGTTGTGGCCTCCAATGCCTTACCATATATGACCCATGAGCGCCCCTTTAACCTCCCCAGTGTGCCCTCCATGCCCCCTTCACCATATATGACCCATGAGCGCCCCTTACTCCCTGGTGTGCCCTCCATGCCCCCTCAACATAAATGAGCTATCTATGGGTGCCCCTTACCCCCTGGTGTGCCCTCCATGCCCCGACCCCATACATGACCCATGAGCGCCCCGTACCCCCTGGTGGCCCTCCATGCCCATTCACCATACCTGACCCATGAGCGCCCCTTCCCCCCTGGTGTGCCCTCCATGCCCCTTCACCATACATGACCCATGAGCGCCCCTTACCCCCTGGTGTGCCCTCCATGCCCCTTCACCATACATGACCCATGAGCGCCCCTTACCCCCTGGTGTGCCCGCCAGGCCCCTTCACCATACATGACCCATGAGCGCCCCTTACCCCCTGGTGTGCCCTCCATGCCCTTCAACCATTATGACCCATGAGCGCCCCTTACTCCCTGGTGTGCCCTCCATGCCCCTTCACCATACATGACCCATGAGCGCCCCTTACCCCCTGGGGTGCCCTCCATGCCCCTTCACCATACATGAGCTATCTATGGGTGCCCCTTACCCCCTGGTGTGCCCTCCATGCCCCTTCACCATACATGACCCATGAGCGCCCCTACCCCCTGGTGTGCCCTCCATGTGCCCCTCAACCATACATGAACCCATGAGCGCCCCTTACCCCCCTGGTGTGCCCTCCATGCCCCTTCACCATACATGACCTATGAGCGCCCCTTACCCCCTGGTGTGCCCTCCATGCCCCTTCACCATATATGACCTATGAGCGCCCCTTACCCCCTGGTGTGCCCTCCATGCCCCTTCACCATACATGACCCATGAGCGCCCCTTACCCCCCTGGTGTGGCCCACAATCCCCTTCACCATACATGACCCATGAGCGCCCCTTACCCCCTGGTGTGCCCTCCATGCCCCTTCACCATACATGAGCTATCTATGGGTGCCCCTTACCCCCTGGGGTGCCGCTGCGATCCATCTCTGGCCCCGTGTTTGCCGTTCTCCGTAGACTCTGGGTTAATTTGCTCTGACGGATCCAATCAAAGCTGTCGTATTTATCCTGGACGAACCCACAAAAGCTTTCCCCCCCCCCCCCCCCCCCCCCACCCCCCCCCCCCCCCCCCCCCCCCCCCCCCCCCCCCCCCCCCCCTGTCTCGTACCCGAACCTGCAGGTGCTGTCTGTGAATAGACACAAAGTCAGTGCACGGCCCGGGCACTTCCCGCTCACTGTGGCTCCAAGAGGCTTCAGTCATTCAGGCTCAAACTCACCCAATAAGTTACAAATGACTTATATACAATGTAACAAACATAAACAAATATAATCAATGCAATCAATAGAAACAATGTAACAAATATAATCACTGCCATAAATAGAAACAATGTAACAAATATCATCAATGTAACAAACAGAAACAATGTAACAAATATCATCAATGTAACAAACAGAAACAATGTAACAAACATAATCAATGCAATAAATATCATCAATGCAATAAATAGAAACAATGTAACATTCACTGAATCACACCAAGGAGAGGCTGAATGGAAATATAAGGGGGTGTGTAGACTTTTGCAACTATGTATAAGGTAGTTTAATGCTTCCTCACACTTATACTTTGCATTTTCAAAAGCTGCATTTTTTTTTACTTCATGTGTTTTTCCCCCCACAGGTTTTGAAGCATTTGTTGCCTGTGTATTGGTCCATGTGTTATTTGATGGGTGTGTTTTTACCCTTCACAAAAAAAAAAATAAAAAATTATCTTATCATTTGCAATGTGAATAAAACTATATAAAAATGCATTAAAAACCAACATCCATGCACACATGGGAGAAAAGCTGAGATCTGGGGTATATAGGAGGGAGAGAAGCTGATCTCTGGGGTATATAGGAGGGAGAGAAGCTAAGCTCTGGGGTCTATAGGAGGGAGAAAAGCTGAGATCTGGGGTCTACGGGATGGAGAAGCCGAGCTCTGGGGTATATAGGAGGGAGAGAAGCTGAGCTTCTGGGTAAATAGGAGGGAGAGAACTGAGCTCTGGGGTCCATAGGAGGAGAGAAGCTGAGCTCTTGGGGTATACCGGAGGAAGAAGCCCGAGCCGGGGTATATAGGAGAGAAGCTGAGCTCTGGGTCTATTAGGAGGGAGAGAAGGTGAGCTCTGTAGTATATAGGAGGGAGAGAAGCCTGAGTCTCTGAGTATATAGAGGGAGAGAAGCTGAGCTTGTGATATAATTAGGGAGAAAGTTGAGCTCTGTATATATAGGAGGAGAGAAGCTGAGCTCTGGGTAACAATAGGAGGAGAGAAGCAGACCACTGTGGTCAAAAGCAGGGAGAGAACTGAGCTCTTGGGGTATATAGGAGGAGAGAAGCTGAGCCACTTGGTAATATAGAGGAGAGAAGCTGAGGCTCTGGGTATACGAGGAGGGAGAGAAGCCGACTCTGGGTATAAAGGAGAGAAGCAGAGCTCTGGGGTCAATAGAGGAGAGAATCTGAGCCTGGGGTAATAGAGGAGGGAAGAAATCTGAGCACTGGGGATATATAGGAGGGAGAGAAAGCTGACTCTGGGGTATATAGGAATATAGGAAGTGAAGAAGCTGAGCTCTGGGGTATATAGAGAGAGAGAAGCAGAGCTCTGGGGTATATAGGAGGTAGAGAAGCCGATCTCGAGAATATATGATGAGAAAGCTTGAGCTCTGGGGTATGTAGGAGGGGCGGATAAGCTGAGCTCGGGGTCCTATAGGAGGGAGAGAAGTTGACCTGTGGGGTATATATAGGGAGAGAAGCCGAGCTCTGGGGAAATATAGGTAGGAAGAGAAGCTGAGCTCTGGGGTCTAATAGTAGGGAGAGAAGCTGAGCACTGGGGTTTTTACTATAAAGGAGAGCAGCCTGAGCCTCTTGGTAATATAGGAGGGAGAGAAGCTGAGCTCTGGGGTCTAAAGCGGAGAGAAGCTGAGGCCTGAGGAATACAGTAGGTAGAGAAGCTGAGCACTGTAGTATAATAGGAGGGAGAGAAGCTGAGCTCTGGGTAAGAGGAAGAGAGAAGTCGAGCTCTGGGGTATTAGGAGGGGAGAGAAGCTTGAGCTCTGGGTATATAGGAGTGAGAAGCTGAGCTTTCTGGGGTATATGGGAGTAGGGAGAGAAGCTGAGATCAGGTTATATAGGAGGGAGAGAAGTTTGAGTCTGAGTAATGTATGAGATAGAAGCGACTCTGGGTCTATAGCGGGAGAGCAGCCAGAGCTCTGGGTATATAGGCGGAGAAAAGCTGGAGCTCTGTATATATAGAGGGAGAAAGCTGAGCTCTGGGGTATATAGGAAGGAGAGAAGTGCTGAGCTCTGGGTATATAGGAAGGGAGAGAAGCTGAGCTCTGGTATATAGAGGGAGAGAAGTTGAGCTCTGGGGTCTATAGGAGGGAAGAAGCCGATTTCTGAGGTATAAAGGAGGGATAGAAGCAGAGCTCTATGGGATATAGAGGGAGAGAAGTTGAGCACTGTGGTATATAGAGGGAGAGAAGCTGAGCTCTGGGTATAGTAGGAGGGATAAAGCTGAGCTTGGGGTCTATCGGAGGGAAGAAGCAGAGCTCTGGGGATATAGGAGGTAGAGAAGTTGAGCTCTGGGGTATATATGAGGGGAGAGAAGCAGACTCTGGGGTAATAGAGGGAAAGCTGAGCTCTCGGGGTATATAGAGGAGAGGAGCTGAGATCTGGGGTATATAGGAGGGAGAGAAAGTTTGAGCTCTGGAGTATGTAGGAGGGAGAGAAGCTGAGCTTGGGGTCTATAGGCGGGAGAGAAGCTGAGCTCTGGGTATATAGGCGGAGAAAAAGCTGAGACTCTTGGTGGTATATAGATGAGAGAAGCTGAGCTTCTGGGGGTATATAGGAGGAGAGAAGCTGAGCTCTGGGGTATATAGAGGGAGGAGAAGCTGAACTCTGGGGGTATATGGGAGGGAGAGAAGTTGAGGCTCTGAGGTCTATAGGAGGGAGAGAAGCCGATTCTGAGGGTATGTAGGAGGAGAAAGCTGATGCTCTAGGGGATATAGGAGGAGAAAATATGACTCTGGGTATATAGGAGGGAGAGAAGTTTGAAGCTCTGGGGTCTATAGGAGGGAGATGAAGCTAGCTCTGGGGTATAAAGGAGGAAGAAGCTGAGACTCTGGGGACTAAAGGAGGGAGAGAAGCAGAGCTGTGTGGGTAAATAGAGGGAGAGAAGCAGAGCTCTGTTAATATAGGAGGGAGAGAAGCTGAGCACTGGGTATAAAGGAGAGGATAAGTGAAGCTCTAGTTTAAATATGTGGGAGAGAAGCTGAGCTCTGGGCTATATAGGAGGGAGAGAAGCTGAGCTCTGGGGGATATAGGAGGGAGAGAAGTTTAGTGATTTCTGGTAGAGTGGAGCAGATGAAGGCTTCAGTGTTTACAATAGTGGACAATCCCTTTAAGCGAGCGCTAATGAAATGTCTGCGCTGTGGTTTGTAGCCTCCAGGTTCAGACCTCGACGTGTGACATATCGGGTATTAGAGGCGCGGGATCGCTCTCCATTGCCCCGGGCGATTAGGAGCCGCCCGCCCTCCGCTGATTATTCTAACACATAGCCGATAACAAAAAAGGCCGGACCCTTTCCTTTCCCACTTCATTTCTCCCCCTAACAAGAATGCGAAAAATGAACCTTTTCCACAATCAGAATGCACAAGTCCCTGCAGTAATTAATAGTGCGCAGTGGTGGCGCGGTGGTGGCGGCGTCGGCGCGGTGGTGGCCACGTATCCGCGTCATTAGATCACTTTAACCCTCTCAGCGCGGATCCAGCATCATTTATTCTGCAGCAATAAATATAAATAAATATAAAATAATAAATAAAATAATAAATAAAAAAAATAGAAAAATGAGGACTATATCTCTAGAAATGGTAAAAAACAAATGAGAAACTGGACGGTGAAATATAAAGGAGGTGAAAAGCAGATCAAAAATGTTCAAACGGAAAAATGAAAACCTCTTCCCACAAATTCCCCGCGCCCCCCGACAATCAATAGCTAGTGTTGCTGGGAAATGGCAGATTGGCGCCTCGTGGCGCGTCGAACGGGCCGCTGACATTTGACCGCCATTTCGGTTTACTTAATTCCAGATGTTTACACGCTCACGCTGTGAAGGCGGGCGCAGGGGCCGAGGAAAGATAGGCTGCCGAAACGAGCAAACATTATCATAAGGTTTCCGAAGCATTCCCTTTTATGGGCGATTCGGCGTGATCCCATGTACAACACTACAGGCATCTGCAACTGACGGATTTGCACGTCCAATCAAGATCAATCTTGCCAACGTCAGAAAACAACCGAAGGTGCGGCAGGAAATCACGCATTAAAATAGACTGCCATATTTTATTAACCTTGATTGGTATTAAATACTGGGGCGAATAGCAGGCAAAATAATTTTTGCGCAGAAAACCGAAAAATGAGAGTTCCTCCATCCTGTTCAAAGTTGCGACAAATATGGAAAAATACTGAAAGATTTTACAATAAACTCCATCACTCCTAAGCCTATGGACAAACAGCTGCTTTGACTTTGTGCCTATACAACTCTTCCGTCACACCAGTACAGTGGATATCTGAGGATGAGCATGAACCAACCAGACAGAATAAAGCAAAAGTTGCGGCCATGAAATCAAATGCACAAAATAGAGGCCATAGTTATTAACCCATGATTGTGCGACAACACCAGGACAACGAAAGCGGCCTAAAGTAAATCAAGAAGCAAAACTGAAAAATAAAATGGCCTTCCCTCCCGTTCAAGTGCGACGAATTTGGAGAATGAACTGAACTTAATTACAACAAGCATCCATATACCCAAGGTTACACCTGTGAACAGAAGGGCCAGTTTTTCTGAACATTGTTCCTATGACAACTCCTCGTGTCACGCACAATCCACTGGGGATTTGCAGCAATAAAACCTGACCCCAAAACCCAGAAACAATTCTCTTCTCTGGTGGGTGACAGAGGCGAAGCAGGATGTGAGAAACGAGGCGATGATAAGGGAGGACCGGGCCACAAAACCTCCAATGTTTTAGAATATAGAGCAGGGGGCTGTAGAAGTCCCAATGAGCTCAGATCACCAGGGCTCCTGCTGCAGCTGCTCCCTCCACTGCATGGCGCCATAACCTCTCACAGACACAGCGGCCGCCTGATGGGCAGCACTTCAGGAGCCCAAACACTAATGTTAACCATTGATACTCAAAGATCAGGAAAAGAGAGAACAGTGTCCAATAATAACAGATAGATAGAGGGGCGCACAAACTTATGTTACAAACTGGAGTCACATTATTATGACCGGTAGCTATTCTCCAGAGTGAGCGACATGTGCAGTACAGAAAAAGCTAAGGGGGTGAGGGGACTCCATAATGCCCTGTAGCCAACCCACAGCGCTGGAGGGGCCTAGAGCCAACCCACCATCCAGGGGCCCCACATGCTGACTGCACCCACAGCTGTGGAGAGTCATAAAAAGCCAAAACCACCATCCAGGTGCCCCACCATGCTGACGCACCCACAGCGGCGGGAGGGGCCATAGAGCCAACACCACCATCCAGGGACCCCACATGCTGGGCTGCACCCACAGCTGCTGGAGGAGCCATAGAGCCAACCCCCACCATCCAGGGCCCACATAATGACTGCACCCACGGGTGCTGGAGGAGCCAAAAGAGCCAACACCACCATCCAGGGGCCCCAACATGCTGACTGCACCCACAGGAGGGCCATAGACCAACACCACCATCCAGGGCCCAAAACATGCTGACTGCACCCACAGCTGCTGGAGGAGACATAAAAGCCAACACCACCAACCCAGGGGCCCCACATGCTAACTGCACCCACAGGAAGGGCCATAGAGCCAACACCACCATCCAGGGGCCCCACATGCTGACTGCACCCACAGCTGCTGGAGGAGACATAGAGCCAACACCACCATCCAGGGGCCACACATGCGACTGCACCCACAGGAGGGGCCATAGAGCCAACACCCCCCATCCAGGGGCCACACATGCTGACGTGCACCCACAGCTGATGGAGGAGCCATAGAGCCAACACCACCATCCAGGGGCCCCACAAAGCTGACTGGCCACCCACAGCTGCTGGAGGGGCCATAGAGCCAACACCACCATCCCCGGGGCCCCACATGCTGAATGCACCCCCAGCTGCTGGAGGGGCCCATAGAACCAACACCACCATCCAGGAGCCCCACATGATGACTGCACCCACAGCTGCTGGAGGAGCCATAGAGCCAACACCACCATCCAGGGGCCCCACCCACAGACTGCTCCCACAGCTGCTGAAGGGGCCATAGAGCCAACACCACCATCCAGGGGCCCCACATGCTGACTGCACCCACAGCTGCTGGGGGAGCCATAGAGCCAACATCACCATCCAGGGGCCCACATGCTGACTACACCCACAGCTGCTGCAGGGGCCATAGAGCCAACACCACAATCCAGGGGCCCCACATGCTGACTGCACCCACAGCTGCTGGAGGGTCCATAGAGCCAACACCTCCATCCCGGGGCCCGCCCTGCTGACTGCACCCACAGCTGCTGGGGGGGCCATAGAGCCGACACCACCATCCAGGGGCCCCCCAAAGCTGACTGCACCCACAGTCGCTGGAGGAGCCTAGAAACCAACACAACCATCCAGGGCCCCACAGCTGACTGCAACCCACAGCCGCTGGAGGGGCCATAGAGCCACCACCACCATCCCGGGGCCCCACATGCTGACTGCACCCACAGCTGCTGGAGGGTCCTTTGTGCCAACACCACCATCCCGGGGCCCCACATGCTGACTGCACCCACAGGAGGGGCCATAGAGCCAACACCACCATCCAGGAGCCCCACATGCTGACTGCACCCACAGAAGGAGCCATAGAGCCAACACCACCATCCCGGGGCCCACACGCTGACTGCACCCACAGCTGCTGGAGGAGCCATAGAGCCAACACCACCATCCAGGGGCCCCACATACTGACTGCACCCACAGCTGCTGGAGGGGCCATAGAGCCAACACCACCATCCAGGGGCCCCACATGCTGACTGCACCCACAGCTGCTGGAGTGTCCATACAACCACCACCACCATCCAGGGGCCCCACATGCTGACTGCACCCACAGCTGCTGGAGGAGCCATAGAGCCAGCACCACCATCCAGGGGCCCCACATACTGACTGCACCCACAGCTGCTGGAGGAGCCATAGAGCCAACACCACCATCCAGGGGCCCCACATGCTGACTGCACCCACAGATTTCTGGAGGAGCCATTTGAGCCAACACCACCATCCAGGGGCCCGACATACTGACTGCACCCACAGCTGCTGAGTTGACACAGAGACAGCACCAACATCCAGGGGCCCCACATTCTGACTGCACCCACAGCTGCTGGAGGGGCCATAGAGCCAACACCACCATCCAGGGGCCCCACATGCTGACTGCACCCACAGATGCTGGAGGAGCCATAGAGCCAACACCACCATCCAGGGGCCCCACCTGCTGACTGCACCCACAGCTGCTGGAGGAGCCATAGAGCCAACACCACCATCCAGGGGCCCCACATGCTGACTGCACCCACAGGAGGGGCCATAGAGCCAACACCACCATCCAGGGGCCCCACATGCTGACTGCACCCACAGGAGGGGCCATAGAGCCAAAACCACCAACCAGGGACCCACATTCTGACTGAACCCACACGAGGAGCGATAGAGCCAACACCACCATCCAGGGGCCCCACATACTGACTGCACCCACAGCTGCTGGAGGCCATAGAGCCCCAAAACCACCATCCGGGGCCCCACATGCTGACTGCCCCCCACAGCTGCTGGAGTGTCCATACAACCACCACCCACCATCCAGGGCCCCACATGCTGACTGCACCCACAGCTGCTGGAAGAGCCATAGAGCCAGCACCACCATCCGGGGCCCCACATGCTGACTGCACCACCAGCTGCTGGAGGGCCATAGAGACAACACCACCATCCAGGGGCCCCACATGCTGACTGCACCCACAGATGCTGGAGGAACCCCATAGAGCCAACACCCCCATC
Organism: Phyllomedusa bahiana; assembly: GCA_025379985.1. Classification (NCBI taxonomy): domain Eukaryota; kingdom Metazoa; phylum Chordata; class Amphibia; order Anura; family Hylidae; genus Phyllomedusa; species Phyllomedusa bahiana. The sequence goes on from JAODAL010059634.1 coordinate 18,487, forward strand.
CAGGGGCCCCACATACTGACTGCACCCACAGCTGCTGGAGGAGCCATAGAGCCAACACCACCATCCAGGGGCCCCACATACTGACTGCACCCACAGCTGCTGGAGGGGCCATAGAGCCAACACCACCATCCAGGGGCCCCACATGCTGACTGCACCCACAGCTGCTGGAGGGGCCATAAAGCCAACACCACCATCCAGGGGCCCCACATGCTGACTGCACCCACAGCTGCTGGAGGGGCCATAGACCCAACACCACCATCCAGGGCTCCACATGCTGACTGCACCCACAGCTGCTGGAGGGGCCATTTGAGCCAACACCCCCATCCAGGGACCCCCACATGCTTACTGCACCCCAGCTGCTGCAGGAGCCATAGAGCCAACACCCACCAAACCAGGGGCCCCACAGCCTGACTGCACCCCCCGCTGCTGGAGGGGCCATACAACCAACAACACCAACCAGGGGCCCCCCATCCTGACAGCACCCACAGCTGCTGGAGGGGCCATAGAGACCAACACCACCATCCAGGGGCCCCACTGCTGACTGCCACCCACAGGGGGGGGGGCCTAGAGCCAACACTACCATCCAGGGGGCCCCACATGCGACTGCAAACCCCCAGCTGCTGGTGGGGCCATATAGCCAACACCACCATCCAGGGGCCCCACATGCTGACTGCACCCACAGCTGCTGGACGGGCCATAGCTCCAACACCACCCTCCACGGGGCCCCACATGCGACTGCACCCACAGCTGCTGAGGAGCCATAAGAGCCAACACCACCATCCAGGGGCCCCACATGCTGACTGCACCCACACTGCTGGAGAGGCCATAGAGTCAACACCACCATCCAGGGGCCCCACATGCTGACTGCACCCACAGCTGCTGGAGGAGCCATAGAGCCAACACCACCATCCAGGGGCCCCACATGCTGACTGCACCCACAGCTGCTGGGGGGCCATAGAGCCAACACCACCGTCGAGGGGCCCCACATGCTACTGCACCCACATCTGCTGGAGGAGCCATAGACCCAACACCTCCATCCAGGGGCCCCACATGCTGACTGCCCCACAGCTTCTGGTGGGTCCATAGAGCCAACACCCCATCCAGGGGTCCCACATGCTGACTGCACCCACAGCTGCTGGAGGGGCCATAGAGCCAACCACCACCCCCAGGGGCCCCACATGCTGACTGCACCCACACTGGGTGGAGGAGCCATAGAGCCAACACCACCATCCAGGGGCCCCACCTGCTGACTGACACCCACAGCTGCTGGAGGGTCCAAAAGAGCCAACACCAACCATCCAGGGGCCCCACATGCTGACTGCACCCACAGCTGCTGGAGCAGCCATAGAGCCAACACCACCATCCAGGGGCCCCCCAATGCTGACTGCACCCACAGCTGCTGCAGGGGCCATAGAGTCAACACCAACATCCAGGGGCCCCCACATGCTGACTGCAAACCCCCAGCTGCTGGAGGGGCCATAGGCCAACACCACCCTCCAGGTTGCCCCCTAAAACAGTAGGTTCGCTGTTGTGTTTGGGCGTCTGGTCGCCCTCTTGGTCCCTTTTCCCGGGTGACTGCTCCCGTGTCTTCCGCCCTTTCGCACATTTGTACCTCTGTTCTCCTCTCATATCATGGTTTCGTGGTCTGTTATTCACAATGGCGCCATTTTTCCGCTCACAATACATTCACCACAGCAGGTGTCAACAGGTCACAAATTGCCCAATGTCAGAAATCTCGAGCCGATAATCCTCAAAATGAAAGGATACGAGAGCAGACAGTCTATCACATATACCCACCAAGCCAGTGCACCACGTGAGATATCCAGCATAGGCTACTAACACCATAATAGTGGTCATATTAATGTGACTGGGCTGTGTATATAAATATAAACCCCCCGCTGTTGTACTCCAGACCCGGCTGCAGTCATTGTGCGGTTCTTACATCTCCTGATTCCTCTGGGGCTCATTTTCATCCTTCGTTGCCTCCGGGGGGGGGTCAGCAGTATCTGTAAGTGGCCCCCGGGGGCCTCATATTTGGGGATAAGCAGCCCCCTGACGACCCGTTCCGCAACGCACACCCGCCGGTGTAGGAATCCATCTTTTTAGGAACGCCGCATTTGCTGCTTAAATGTTTAACAGGGGACGGGAGGCCGAGGGGGGGTTTTTATTTTCCCAAACCCCAAAAAATTTTTATCGAAAAAATTATAAAAGTGAAGCTGCAGGGGGCGGCCACATCAGCGATCCCGGTGGGGGAAAAGGGAGCAACGATCGCCCCCCAAAAGAAGACTTTATAGAAAACGTTTCATTTACAGGCACAAAGAGAGGATCAATCATCCGCAGGGGTCCGGCATTTTATTTTTACTTCGTAAATTAACCCCCGAGCTGCGCTCACTATTCTGCTGGTGAGTCACTGTACATACATTATTATTGCACTATCCCGAGTTACATCCTGTATTATCCTCCAGAGCTGCCCCTCACTATTTGATGGTGCAGTCACTGTACATACATTTCTTTTCCCGTATGATCCGAGTTACATCCTGTATTATACCCAGAGCTCACTCACATTTTGCTGCTGCAGTCACTGTACATACATTACTTATCCTGTACGATCCCGACAAAACCTTTATTTTTAACCCCCCCAAAGAGGGTGCGCCCCCAAAAATTTTTAACCCCCCCCCCCCCCCCCCCCCCCCCCCCCCCCCCCCCCCCCCCCCCCCTTTTCCCCCCCCCCCCCCCCCCTCCCCCCCCCCCCCCCCCCCCCCACCCCCCCCCCCCCCCCCCCCCCCCCCCCCCCCCCCCCCCCCCCCCCCCCCCCCCCCCCCCCCCCCCCCCCCCCCCCCCCACCCCCCCCCCCCCCCCCCCCCCCCCCCCCCCCCCC
>JAODAL010059635.1:0-21364 GCA_025379985.1 Phyllomedusa bahiana
TCCCTGGTTTTTCTTCCAAAGCCGTTATGCAGTTAGGTGGAGTGGGTGTGGCATACTGACAAGATGGGCGTGTCCATGCAAATTTTTGCCGCGCGCGCCGCCCACTACTGTCTCCTGCTTTTTCATTTTCAAAAGTTGGCAACTATGTACATATCCCTCGCTGCTGTCATGGATAAAAGGAGCGATTTACCAGAGTTGCAAACTGGCTTTTAGGCCAAGGGTGGCTGTATTTCTGCTAATGAAGCTGCATTAGTAAAAAAAAAAAAAAGGGCTTACATTTTCACAAAGGTATCAAAATTTGTCTGTTGGGGCATGATTAAAAATAGAAGGAAAGGCTTATACTCACCCCCCAGTCTCATTCATACCTTTAGTAGAAGTGAACGTTCATCGTTCACGTGACAGGTGGAGCCAATCACAGGTCACAGCGGTCACGTGCACCCTCTACTTCCGGGATGAACAGGATGGGCGCCGCGGCTGAGCGGGAGCATCTGGGAGGTAAGTATGAACCTTTGCTTCTATTTTTAATCATGCCCGACAGCCAAACAAGCTTTTCCAACTCTTGGAACAGACCTTTAACTAGAAACAAAATCAAGTTTGTTACCCTGTTCAACTATCATACAAATCCACACTATAGTCTGCAATGAGGTGCTCACGTGTTAAAAGATTAAAATGCACTAAAATAAGATTTTAAAATGTCTTCACTGTAGACCTGGCATTACATACACAAGCCTGTTAGTGAGCAGAACTATGAATTCTTTCCAGATAAAATGGCGGAGAAATACAGGGCCAGCAATTCTACATCTGTGGCTACTGGAATCCAATTCATTTTGTGAGTGGATTTCTTACATGTAGATTTAGATGCCTTGTGACTAACCCTTTTATGTAATGAAGGAATGATTTCTTTTGTAATCTTTAACTAGGCTGATATACAATTATAAACTTAATTAGAGGGATGAGTGGTTCATTTATTTTTCTTCCATATTTCCTCATGAGAGGCCCATTATCTGGGTGCATGACGCTCAAGTGCCAGGCAGGCTGGTTTCACTGGGCAGCAGATAATTGACAGCCAAAGGGACAGGTAGATTCTTCAATGTCCATGCCCTGGAATCATGCAGTGAACTTTCCATCTGCTCCCAACATCCTGGCACCGACACCTTGTAACATTCCAATGATGAGACTATGTTTCTTGGCAGCGCTTGAGGAACTGATACTGAGACATTGCCCGCTGTGCATATATTGAGCCTGGCACTGCATGACGTCTATAGAATGAGTCACTGTGCATCTATAGGGTCTGGCTTGACCTATTTAATAGTTCTTTTTTTGAAAACTCATTTTTATTCAAGGAAAAAAATTTCCGAAAGAGAAATTGCAATCATCACAATAACTTGTTACAAGATAATGCGTCCAATACGAGAAAGGCGTAAACGTCTATTGTCGATTACAGTTTGAAACTTTAAATACAATCGGATATCCAGCATGTCTACGCCTTTTAGCTAACCACAGTCTGTTCAACTGGAAACAATGCGTATCATCCTGTGTTAATCCAAGAGGAAACTAGAGCAGATTTGATCAAAAATGAAAGTGGATCTAGTGGATTCAACACATCTTGTGACACACTTTCCATATAAATGAGATATAAACAACATATATAGAACAATAAAAAAAGAAACATCAACAATCAAAGAGACAGCAGTCTAGTTCACCACTAAGGAGCCGGGCGTTAATAGTTCTTATGTACATAGTCGAAAGATCTTATGCAGGGAGCAGTGTTGTAGCAGTTACATCCTTGTACATGGAGGCAGTATTATAGTAGCTTTATTCTTGTACATATATAGTAGAATTCTAGTATGTATATTCTTGTGCATAATGGGCAGTATTATAGTAGTTCTATTCTTGTGCATAATGGGCAGTATTAAAATACTTATATTATTGTACATAGAGGCAGTATTATAGTAGTTATATTCTTGTACATAGGGGCAGTATTATTGTATTTATACTCTTGTACATTGGGAGCAGTATTATAGTAGTTATATTCTTGTACATTGGAGACAGTATTATAGTAGTTATATTGTACATAGGGAGCAGTATTATAGTAGTTATATTCTTGTACATAGGAGGCAGTATTATAGAAGTTATATTCTTGTACATAGGGGTCAGTATTATAGTAGTTATATTCTTGTACATAGGGGTCAGTATTATAGTAGTTATATTCTTGTACATAGGGGCAGTATTATAGTAGTTATATTCTTGTACATAGGAGACAGTATTATAGTAGTTATATTTTTGTTCGTATGATAAAGTATTCTAGTAGGTCTGTTCTTGTACATATGGAGCATTATGCTAGTAGTTACATTCTTGAACATAGGGAGCATTATTATAGGAGTTACATCCTTGTACCTAGGTGGCAGTATTATAGTAGTTATATTTTTGTTCATATGAGGCAGTGTTATAGTAGCTTTATTCTTGTACATAGGGAGTAAAATTCTAGTAGTTAAATTCTTGTGCATGGGGTCAGTATTATAGTAGCTATATTCTTGTACATAGGAGGCAGCATTATAGTAGGTCTATTATTGTACATAGGAGGCAGTATTATAGTAGGTCTATTCTAGTACATAGCAAGCAGTATTATAGTAGTTATATTTTTGTACAAAGAGAACTGTATTATAGTAGTTATATTATTGTACATAGAGAGCAGTTGTCATGATTGTGCCTGACAGACACCAAACTTTGAGCTCTGGTCGCCGGCCATGGCCGTTGCAACAAAACCGCAGTTTCGGCTGTAGTTTCTTTATATTTGTTTTCACCAGTGTGAACACTGTCATACCCTGCTCTGTTAATTGATTCCTGGCCAACGCCCGTAGTCCTTCAGCACTCGGCTAGTTAACTTATTTCCTTGCAAGTCTTTTTGATTGACAACCTTGTATTCCAACCCCGTCTTTTGTTGCTTCCACCTATCACCTCTGTTCTTTGTTCTCCCGGTCTGTTATAAAAGGTTCCTGTGCCATTCTTTCCCTTGCCTCCTAACTGGTTACCTTTGTGCTGTGTCACGGTTCATGCCACGGTCCCTGCCTTGGACCGTCGGCCTGTCCGTGCCTGCCATGTCCTCTGCTTGGGGCTCCCTGTGCAGGGGGTCCCAGCAGCCTGTGTTCTGCTATGTACTTGCCTGCCCCTGTCCAGTCTTGTTGCTTCCTGGGCCCTGTCTGTGCATTGTGCCTCCTAAGGCGTTGCGCGCGGCAGCCTTCCTGCCTATTTATAGTTTCCCTGTTCTGTGCACCTTCCCTCTTCACCCCTGACCTCTGGCTATAAGGGGAAAAGTTTCTTGTCTCTACTCTGGGTCAGTTCATTGCAGTCTTTTGCTGTGTCCAGCTGCTTCCCATCTTGAGCTCCTGCCAGAAATCTCAGGTTTTTGCTGTTTGAGCCTTAACCCCTGAGATGCTGTCCAGTGTCTTGGTCATTCTGAGCTCCTGGCCGGCCGGGCGTTGTGTCTGTGTCTCCGGTGTCCTGCCGTGTTCCGTCCTGTATTTTGCTCCTCCTGTTCCTGCCGTGATCCCTGGTCGGTACCTGATGTGTTACCCGTCCAGTTCTGCCCGTATCCTGTGGTGCTATTTGTACGTTTAACCCTCCTGTATCCTGCTGTGTTCCTGAATATTTTTTTAACCCTGCCCTGCTCATGTTCTCCTATGTTCCTGTGTTCCTGTCCTGTACCCCCGGCTGTCACCGCAGGTAGCCACGTCAGGGGTAGTGACCTGGGGTCCCGCAGCCAAGTCCATCCCGCTTTGCGGCGGCTCTGGCAAAGGGACCAGGGGCCCCTTAGACTCCACTCCCTGGCGTGGCCCCTCCAGCTACCACCTCGCCTGCGGTGATCACAGAGGATCCACACCCGGATGTCTGCGGTTGGCGCTTCGGCGTACGTCTGTCAGCGCCGCACTGTTACAGCCTGTAAGCTAGCCTGGTACTCTTTCTTGCTTTACCTGACCTTGGCTATACTTACCGACTATTCCTCTGCTTAAGTAATTCTGTACTGCTTCTCTTGACTGTTGTTGACCTGGCTAGTTTGACCTTCCGCTTTTGTGTCTAGTGGTTGTTTTGTCTGCGTCTTGTGTATTCACCTACTTAATGTATCTCGCAGTCTTCAGTTGGGGCCAACCTGTTAAGGGGTCGGACACCCCCCAAAAGGCAAAGACAGTGGGTTGGGAACAGCGTCAGGGCCTCACTCAGTTGGTGTCCACTCGTGTGCCCCTGACTGGTTCCTCACATTATGGCAGGCCCTTACCCCAGTCAACTATCCCGGCAGTTCAGTATGAATACCGATTTGTCGGTCACCGACCGCTTGGACGAGTTGACAACTCAGTTTTAGGGCATGGGGGGCTTATTAATCAAATCTCGCAGCGTCTGGATGCCATGATGACCCCGGCGCTCGAACCTGCCACCCCGTCTGTGTCCCTACCTGCCCCTGCTTTTGTTGGTCCAAGCATCTGGCATAAACCAAAAATGCTTCTGCCAAATCGCTTTGACGGAAACCCTGACGGGTTCTGTACCTTCAGGGAGTCTTGTCGCCTATTTTTTCGCTTCAATTATTTTCCCGTAGAGGCTGAAAAAGTAGTAGTTATGTCTCTCCTCCAGGGCCCACCTCAGGATTGGGCATTAGCTATACAACCTGAAGCCCCTGAGTGGATATCGGTTGACAGATTTTTTTTCTAGCTGTAGGCCAGGTTTATGATGATCCCAACCTTGTGGCATTGGCGGAAACTCATTTGCTATCTATTCAGCAGGGCTGCCGCACAGCTGAAGACTACTGTTCTGAGTTCCACCAATGGTGCATGGTGACCAGGTGGTCTGACCAACCTCTGAAGACCTTCTTCAGACAGGGGGTGTCAGATGCCATAAAATATGCTATGGTCAGCCATCCAACCCCCGAGACCTTGAGTGACTTTATGACTTTGGCTGTGACTATTGACAGACGGCTAAGGGAGAGACGCAGGGAAAAGCAAGGGGGGTTGACTGTTCAGCTCAAGTCAGACTTTCCTGTAAAACCTCCTTCTACCTTCTCTAAAAGATCTCCTCTTCCATCACTGTCTCTCTCTCAGTCTTCTGGAGAAGAACCAATGGGGTTGGATTCTACATCTGTGGCCACCAGGAGGAGACATCGGTTGGAGAATGCCCTGTACCTTTATTTTGGGAAGCCTGACCATTTTCTGAGAGATTGTCCGACTAAGCCTGATTCACCGCAGGGAAACGCCAAACGCCTTAGTGATTTCCACGAGGGTAACTCAGTCGTACAGGTACCTCCTAACTCTATAATAAGTTTTTTTGCCTGTAACCTTGGTCTCTAATTCCAAGATTTTTTCTTTGTCGAGCCATGATTGACTCGGGTGCTGCTGTTAGTTTCATTGGTATGGTTGTTTTCAAGCCTTGGGTTTGCAACCAGTTCCATTGTGTGCTCCCTTTTTGGTTTCGGGTACAGATTCTAACCCCCTAACCGAAGGAAGAATCAAATTTCATACTGCAGAGATCACTTTGAATGTTAGGTGTTTTCATACTGGAAAGCTTTAATTTTTTGTCATGGTAAAACTCACTGCAGATAGTATTCTTGGGTTGCCCTGGCTCCACCTGGCTCCTGTGTTCGACTGGAGGACCACTGAGTTGATCAAATGGGGGAGGAATCGTGGTTCTCATTTGAAGATTGTCCATTCCTTGGTGTGTTTTGTAAATAATGATCACAATATTCCAGAATTTATTTCCGATTTCAAAGACATCTTTGAGGCCATCGAGGATAGTCTGCCTCCGCTCCGGCCTTATGATTGTACCATAGACCTCATTCCGGGGGAAAAGCTCCCTAAAGGTCGCATCTTCAACTTTTCCAGCCCAGAACGAGAGCCTATGCGTCAGTATATTGAGGAAAGCTTGAAAAAAGGTCACGTTCGGCCATCAGTACCTCCGGTGGTTGCGATTTTTTTTCTTTGTCGAGGAAAAAAGATGGAGGTCTCTGTCCTTGTATTGACTACAGGGAACTTAATAAAATTACTGTAAAGCATTAGAATACACTTCCTCTGATCCCGAATTTATTCAACCAGGTTGTGGGTGCTCGGTCATTCTACAAAATTGATCTCCGTGGCGCTTACAACCTGATCCGGATCAGAGAGGGTGACAAATGGAAGACGACTTTTAATACGCCTGAGGGGCACTTTGAATATCTTGTAATGCCCTTTGGTCTTAGTAATGCCCCAGCCGTCTTTCAACGCTTTGTTAATTATATTTTTAGAGATCTTTTGGGCCATTTTCTTGCCGTGTACATGGATGACATCCTCATTTTCTCCTCGGATGGGGACTTCCATCAGGAGCACGTGAGGGTAGTCCTCTCCAGATTGCGCCAGAACCATCTATGCGCCAAATTGTCCAAGTTTCAATTTGGAGTCCAGGAGGTGGGTTTTCTGGGATACATACTGTACTTGCTCCCGATTCGATAAGTATGTATCCTCAAGAAGTTTCTGCTATCATAGAGTGGGTAAGACCTACTACCTTTAAAGAGATCCAATTTTTTTCAGGTTTTGCAAACTATTATCGTAAATTCATTAAGAACTTTTCCATGATTGCTAAGCCCCTAACTGACCTCACAATAAATGGGGCTGACCCCACCTCCTTGACACCCGAGGCCGAACAAGCCTTTTCTACTGTCACGGGTGGGCTTGCAACCCCCGTCCGAGGTCGCAGGCACACCCGTGGTCCCCGCACGAGCGGGCCGCCGGGCCCGCTGTCTGCTCCTCGCGGTGGGTACGCTCACCCGCTGGCCGGGTCCACCCTACTTACCCGGCCCAGCCCTCCTGCGCAGCTCCATCTCCCCGGCGTGCGGGGTCCCCGCTCCCTAGGGGCGCACGGGGCAACGGCTCTGTAAAAATTTAAAGGGCCATTGCACCGGTAATTGGGTATTCCCGGGTCACTGCCCTTATTTAACCTGCCTTTCCTGACCCTGTGGGGCCGGATTTTTAGTGCCCATTTAGCTATAGAGAAAGCGTTCCTAGCCTTGTTCTAAATTACCCGTGTACCGTACCATTTGCTTCCGTTCCTCGACCACGAATTCTTGCCGTCTGCCCTGACCTTCTGCCTGTCCACAACCACAAACCCATAGCCGCCTTTTCCCTGACCCCCTGCCTGTCCCCGACTATGAGTCTGCCCGACGATTTGTACCACACAAAAACCTGGGGCTTGCCTCCGCAAGCAAGTCACATCGGGGGTAGCGACCTGGTAGACTCCTGCCGCAGCAAGTCCCATCCCGCTTTGTGGAGGGCTCTGGTGAAAACCGGGACCTACTTAGATTCCACTCCCTGGCGTGGCTTTTGCCATCACTTGCGGCGGTCCAGAGGATCCACTATCTCCGACCGTGACATCTACCATGAAAAAATGTTTTACTTCTGCTCCTGTCCTGGTCCACCCTAACCCTAAACAGCATTTTGTCATAGAGGTTGATGCTTCTGAAAGGGGGGCATGGGCCGTCCTGTCTCAGGGAGCTGAACCATTTACCAACCTCCATGCCATCGCCTTCTCCAAAAAGTTCTCCACTGCTGAGACTAACTATGATATTGTTAATAAGGAATTACTGCCGATAAAATGGGCCTTTGAAGAGTGGAGACACTTTCTGGAGGGTGCCAAATATAAGGTGACAGTGCTAATGGATCTCTAAAAATCTGCTGTACCTTAATAATGTTAAAAGGTTGAACCTCCATCAGGCACGATGGGCCTTATTTTTCACTAGGTTTAGTTTTGTGGTAACCTATCGTCCAGGGACAAAAAATGTTAAGGCTAATGCCTTATCCAGAAGCTTTGGTGTCTGCCATGTCCCAGATGAGGAACCTGAAAACATCCTTTCTCCAGGAGTAGTTGTTGCCACTTTGACTTCAGATCTAGTGTCCTCGATTGCCGACTCACAATGTTCTCCTCCCGAATTGCCCCCTGGTAAGCTTTGTCCCATGTCATCTCCATTTGAAAGTACTGGAAGAGGTCCATTCCTCAGTTTTGTCCGGTCATCTGGGCATCGTGGGCACTGGCTACCTGTTATCTCGTATTTATTGGTGGCCATCTTGGCAGTGTGATGTTAAGGAATTTGTTATTGCCTGTGAGACCTGTGCTAGGGCAAAGGTTCCCCAACAACTCCCAGAGGGGCTGTTACACCCCCTTCATTTGCCCAACAGGCCTTGGTCTCACATTTCCATGGATTTTCTTACCGGGGGTTTATATACCTCCCTACCTAATGGGGGTCTATGATAGAAAAACTAAGTGTCTGCAGTGGGGGATGGGGAGTCCCCCATCGTTCCTATATAGACCCCCATTAGGTACGGAGGTACTGTATATAAATCCCCCAGCAGATAGGTATATAGGTCGACTCAGTAGGAACGTATATAGCCCCTTGGTAGGTATATAAGTCCCATTATTTTGGGAGGTGTGTGGGGTATATAATTTTATTATAAAATAATATATATTAATATTTTATGACCCTCTCAGTACATAAACAGCTATATATGGCCACTGCAGGTAGTTTATATAATCCCGCACAGTAGAGAGGTAGGTATATAGCTCCCCTCAGTAGGTAAGTATATAGCCCCTGGATAAAACTGCCTAGCGCAACCTCTGGGTGGCAGTATTATAGTAAACAATAAATATACCAGCTCACCCGACTCTGCTGCACGTTTAGAAGGAAACAGAACCATACCTTTGCAGACCATCGACATCGAGAAAACCAGCTTCCACTCCAAATTAGGTAAATTAAAGCAAGTAGAAATGCATATTTTTTTTTTTTACTTATAATAGATTTTTATTGGAACAATTTTTATCCATAAACATATAATAAACATGCAAGCATAAGATGAACAAAGGCACTACAATGTAGGTACAAGAGTCCAATCTGTGAGTAATCAAATCGTTGTGTAGGCCTTCAATACTACGACCAATGATAACATGTCAGCATGAAAAACGAAATACACGCCCACGACCGGGAGGCAGAGCCAAACAGACTCCCCACCCAGCGGCGGACAATGACTCTGAACGTCAATTAACCTAAATGGTCCTGATACTCCGATAAGTATAACAGGGAGGAAAAATAAGGGAAAGGGAGGGGAGTAGGAATTCCGCACCGCCGGACGCCAGAGGAGCACGAAACGCTATGCAAAAAGCTGCAAAACGGGAGAATCCCTCCCAATGGAAGCTTCAATCGCCAAGGGCCCAGTCACTTACGTCCAGAACCCTACACAGAAAGGGAGTGGTGGGTTTGAAATGTATATTTTAATTTACCTAGTTTGCAGTGGAAGTTGATTTTCAGTCGCAGTATTATAGTAGCTATATTTTTGTACATATGAGGCAGTATTATAGTAGCTTGATTCTTGTACATGGGGGTCAATATTATAGTAGTTATATTCTTGTACCTAGGGTGCAGTATTAGAGCAGATATATTTTTGTACACAGGGTGCCGTATTATAATAGGTATGTATTTATACCTAGGGGAAGTTTAATTGTAGATGAATTGTTGGGGGCAGTACTTTAATGGTTATATTCCTGTACATGGAGGTAGTTTTATAGTCTTTATATTCTTGAATATATTAGTAGTATTTTACTGGTTACATTGATACTGTATATCCTATAGGCGGCAGTACTATAATACATAGAGACCAGTTTTATAGCTTTTTTTGTGTTTTTGGACAAAATAAGAAGTTTATAGATGTATTGTTGTACATCGCAGACAGTATTGTAGTAGTTACATTCTTGTACACAGGAGTCAGTATTATGGTAGTTATATTCTTGTCCTTAGGAGAGAGCAGTCGTAATGCTGAGCTCCCTGTTGGGCGGAGGCATGGTTTCTGATCAGAAGGAGGAGATGTAAGCTGGGATGATCCTGGGAAAGTCCAGAGTCTGGACTGTGGTCTACTGCATGGAGAAGGATCTATAAATGGTGGCTGGTGAGTCAACAGAAATTTGTGGTGTTTCCGGAGTTAGCCTAAAAGCAAAAGAAATAAAGATATTGGAAACTAAGTAGGAAATTTATAAACTGCAAAATTAAATTAAGAAAGAGACCCAAAGAGAAAGCTAATGAAGTATGAGAATTTGGATAATTGCCCACGTGAGCGGACTATAAAGAGAGAGAGAATGGATAATGAAACAAACTCATTGCCAAAACAGGAAACTGGGAAATGGAGAAAATGAGAGAAACAAGAATCAAACGTCTCAAGAGAGAGAAAATAATTGGCAATAAAAGCACTGATTGAGATATGGTGTGTGATGGGCTGCATAATTTATGAGCACAGATACTGAAGAAACAAACGCTGCAAGTGAAAATGCATTAACACCAGAACCAACTTCACAGTGCGCAGCAGAGATTGTGGACAGTGTACCAGACCATCAGCTGTTCACAGCATCATTGCATGGCGTGCAGGTTACACATACACAGTGGTCAGAAGCAGATATTGCAGATAATGTACCAGACCCTCAGCTGCAGTGTCAGTGCATGGGGTGTAGGCTACACTGCAAACACTGACACATCAGTATCTGCAGTATTGCCAGATGTCAGTAAGCCTACAGGAGACATTGCAGGCAGTGTACCAGGCCCTCAGCTTTCTGCAGTGTTAATGGATGTAGTGCAGATTACACAGAGGTCAGGAGCGGACACATTAGTATCTGCAGCGTACTGTAGCCAGATGTCGATAATGGTGGCTTCACACAGTCCTTGCCGGACTGGCCCACCGGATGATCGGTGGATCCTCGCGTAGGCCCCGGGTCCGACACAGCAGGGCTCGCTGCGGCCCCGTAATACTGAGCTGTGCAACGGCTTAAATCAATATACCTGTCTGAGGGGAGCTATATCTATATATCTGTCTGAGGGGAGCTATATCTATATACCTGCCTGCCTGAGGGGACCCATATCTATATATCTGCCTGAGGAGACCTATATCTATATACATGCCTGACTAAGGGGACCTATATATATTTGCCTGCCTGAGGGAACCTATATTTATATACCTGCCTGAGGGCATCTATATATCTGCCTGAGGGGACCTATATCTATATAGCTGCCCGAGGGGACCTATATCTATTTACCTGCCAAACTGATGGAGACCGTAATATATCTCTGCCTAACTAAGGGGACCTATATATACTTGTCTAACTGAGAAGACCTATATAGCTTCCTACCTGAGGGGACCTATACACCTACCTAACTGTGGGGACTTATATACCTTCAAGTAAGGAGTTGCTGGAAAAGTGAGGACTCTAAGATATTTGTATTCAAATCTTCAGGGATGAGTGTTGGTCGGGAGAAGTCAGCATGGTGGTGTGGACCGGAGGGAGAAGAAAAGGGAACGTGAATGACTCATCTGAGAAACGTCACTTGTGAGTCACTAAATGTACCTGAACTTAATCACTTATGTGTGCAAAGTGTAATGGTTTATATTCAGTAATGGTACGGCGGTAGTATTCAGTCATTATGTGGCAGTATTATTCAGTCACTATGTGCTGGCGATATGCGGTCATGGTGTGGTGTATTATTCAGTCACTATGTGGTGGTGATATGTGGTCATGATGTGGCAGTATGTGGTTTTAATTGTTAATTTTAGCCTTGGGATTCTGGTTTTATATAGCGATGTTATTTGGTAACTGTACAACCATTATTTAGTGGTTTTATACTCAGCACTTTGTGTTATAGCTTTTGATATATTTTTATTTATATGAAATGTATCAATCGGTGTCCAGGACATATATCTTTAGACCGGTGTCCTGCTGCAATAAGGTGAGGTAGACTCAGAAGCCCCAGCGCTCCATCTTGATTACAGATTAGTGTGATGATGTCATCACATCGGTCTGTTTAAGGGGCCGTTCACACTGCGTTTTTGGATCCGCATTGGACCCGAAAATCGCATCCAAAAGTGCAGCGGCGATTGGATCCTAAACGGAACCAACACATATCCAACACGCAGCTGAGTGTTTGGATGTGTGGTGGATACAGCAGGATCGTACCCTATAGTTTAAAATAGGGCTCCTGCTGCATTTTTGCTGACATGTCAATTCTTGGAACGGATCCGAAAGACGCATTGAAACACGCATCGGCGATCAGTCGTGTGAACGCCAATGGGTGCTTTATATTAAAAGCAATGTAAATGACATTGCTATTTGTTAGATACATGTTTGGGTCCTGACAGACATACGTATCTAAAAGCGTATGTTAACACGGGCTCAACGCGGCATGTGAACAAGTTGAAGCAAGACTGAGCGGTGGAGACAGTGAAGCAAAGTGGGCCCCTAAAATAAACTCTTCTGGTGGGCCCTAGGCACTCCAGTCCGACACTGTCAAAACGTATACTTTTACTTGGGTTTACTTATATCTTTTTTATGTATCTACCATATAGAGATACTTTTTTAGTTAAAAGTCTTTTCTATTCAATAAAGTTTTGTGATTTGAATAGAATAACGTATACATTAAACACATACAAACGTATACCATTAGGTCTGCATACGACGCTCATTGACTTCGATATAAAAAAGGGTGCTAGCACATATGGTTTTTTAATGGGACACAAAAACATAATAGTTGAATTTATTCAAAAGGATGCTCTTTTGACTTCATGTTTCACCATTATACAGTAGTCTATGGATAAGTCAAGTGATACATGACAATACTGTTTTTGGGTATCAAAATGTATACGTTTGACGTAAGCTATAAACGTCATGTGAATCTGCCCTAATCCTGCAGCACAGGCGGGCGTGGGTTAGCCTGCAGCACAGGCGGGCGTGGGTTAGCCTGCAGCACAGGTGGGCGTGGGTGAGCCTGCAGCACAGGAGGGCGTGGGTGAGGCTGCAGCACAGCCACATGTGAGTGAGCCTGCAGCACAGCCACATGTGAGTGAGCCTGCGGCACAGCCGGGCGTGGGTGAGCCTGCGGCACAGCCGGGCGTGGGTGAGCCTGCGGCACAGCCGGGCGTGGGTGAGCCTGCGGCACAGCCGGGCGTGGGTGAGCCTGCGGCACAGGCGGGCGTGCGTGAGCCTGCGGCACAGGCGGGCGTGCGTGAGCCTGCGGCACAGGCGGGCATGGGTTAGCCTGCAACACAGCCACATGTGGGTGAGCCTGCGGCACAGGCGGGCGTGGGTGAGCCTGCGGCACAGGCGAGGCCCAGGACAGACCAGTCTGCTGACAGATCTCCAGAGACTGTTCTCCAGTCTTACAGGGTCTGTTAACCACAAACCTCAGAGGAGGAACACAGTCAGAATCAAATATACAGGTCTAGGAAAAAGCATTCCTTTGGGACTGGACATTGGGAAAGCTTTATTGGAAAATGTCATGAGCTTTAAAGCGTCTGAGGTGTATCCCCTGATTCTTGTTCCCTCCTCCAGAAGTTTTAAGATCAACTTTAAGCTGCAGGCAGTGACAGCCATTGTCCTATTCCATTCTGAGGTGGCGGCTCCGGAAGATCTGCAGCACTGGCTGAAAAGACAACGTGAGGTGAAAAGGTGTCCTGCAAAGGTCTATGTTGAGGAGGAGATCTGGAATGGAGGGTACACAGTCAAAATACAGCTAATGCAAGACAAATCTGAGCACCAGGTATCTACCTTACTTCTTCTACCAAGGCCCATAGAGCAAGATATGTTATTACCCCCGGCAGCCATGTTTGTGTCGCAGATGTGGGGGCAGACACCTTGCTTCTAATTGCACTTATGTCAAGTGCTCATTATGTGGACAGATATAAGTAACCGTGCCAAGGCTGAGAATAAGCTTTATCAATGTAAGCATTGTAAAGACAAAGAACAGGCGTCAGGCGGATATTAAAATAAAAATAAATAAAAGACGTATAAAATAATGTTTACTTAAGGACTATGTGTCAGAACTTGTTCAATGTTTGTTATGTTATCATAAGTGATGTGACTTCAGTCTTTTTTTATTTTTTATTTTAGTGTAAATATTTTGTAATATTTTTTGCACATTTTAAATAAAAAGATCAATATAATAGTTATATTCCTGTAAATATTGGCAGTTTTAGGGGATGTTCATACGGCTGATTTCGACGTCGAATTTTCAATGCCTCAGTGCAGCACTTTTCAGACAAGGTTTTGATGAGGATTTGATCAGATTTTTTCCTAATGTTTTCCAGCAAGGTTTTGCAGCGCTGTTTGGCTATTTCTACACAGCACAGTATTCTCATCGGATTTTCAGCAGATTCAGTATTTAGAATCTGCTGAAAGTCCGACGGTACACGATGCTGCATATTGTTTCTGATCGGTTTTAAAATTCGGCGGATTTTAAAACATGTCAGATATTCCTCCCTGATTTGCTTTCGGCTCCCATACATTGAATGTACAAGGCTGATGGGCAATCTGAAGACCTACTGCGGTTTTAGTGCAAATCTATGCCAAAAGCCGAGGTCCAGTAATGTTAAAATGCCGTCGGATTTAGGGCGGAATTTTAACATATGCCGTGTAGACATAGCCTTTGGGACGAGGGTTTAGTCAGGTTTTTGACAATCTTTTCCAACACTGTTTTCTTTCTAAAGCACCTACACAAATTAATAGCCAGGGCAAAAACGCATCAGAAACCACGTCAAAAACTGCTCCGAGCTTTTGGACATTCATTGATTCCTATGGGGATTTTCAGCATTGAAAACGCTTCAAGAATTGATGTAACACTTCTTTTTCGGTGCCCAAAACAGTGTCCAAAGAAGCACTGAAAACGCTTGTAAAACTCTTGTCGTGAGTGAACTACAATGCTGTTTTACCTAGGAATCAATGAAAATGAACCGTGGGCGTTTTGGAGACTTTTTTGACACTGTTTTCGGCATGGAAACGCTCCAAAAACAGCGTCAAACTGTAGTCCTTATATTCTTGTACATAGGGGTAGCATTGTACTGGTTACAGTCTAGTACTGTATATACTATAGAAGGCAGTATTATAATAAAGAGAGACCAGTTTTGTGTTTTTGCACATGCGAGGAAGTTTGATTGTAGATTTATTGTTGTACATAGTGGCATTATTATAGTAGTTATATTCTTGTACATAGTAATATAGTAGTTAAGTTGTACATATGAGCAGCATTATAAATAGTTATTTTAATGAATATATGAGCAGTATTATAGTTGCTATAATTTTACATACAGTAATGAGCAGTAGTACAGTAACTTTATTATTGTACATGTGGGACATACTCCTTTTTTGTAGACACAAGACAGGCCCTCGGACTCATTTTCTATAGTTGGCCCAAGCTTCTACACTCCTTTACTCCATTTGTTCTGACCTCCCTATGTGTGCGGAGCAAAAGTTGATGGGCAGCTAAACTCTTTCCCAGCAAGCATTGATAAGGAGTCCGTATTTTAACTTTATTGCAAAAGATAGTGTAAAACTGGGGAACATAAAGAGAATACACTTACTGTAATGTAACAGCATGCATCAACACAATAATGTACAAAACAATGTAAATATATATACATGTGCATAAGATACAGTACAGAGATGAGGGGTGTGCAGACATATGAACATGGAGGGTGCTGTCCACAACAAGTGTGGGTCTAAGCATAAACTATAATAACAGCATGTGAACATGACAATATCCATCACTGAACAATCTTGAGCTTAGATGGTAACTATTTAAAACATACCAGTGATGCTAGGTGGGAGAGGGGTTCCTACATGCTTCTACTGCATGCATGTGTTAGGAGTAAGTGGCTGCTGAAGAAAAGACTTGATGATGTCAGAAAGGGGTCATGTGACAGGGTTATGGTATCTCTCATGGGACATACTAAACATTATATGCTAACTAGCAATAAACACAAATGGACGTTGTTGTTACCAAGACAGAAATATATAAGAAATATAAGATATATTGGTAGGAGGCCTGACACCATTAATAGCATACATGAATTAGTGAGACTTATTACTACTGTTCACTGCTACTACGTTGTGCTTCCATTACAACAACAAGTTTACGCCAACTGTTTAATGTTGTTTTATATAATTCATGTATGAGTCGTTTAGGAATGTTTAATTAGGCTGATATACAATTATACACTTAATTGGGGAGAGGAACAGTTCACCTTTTCCCCTTAACATTTCCTCATGATAGGATCATGAACTGGGTGCATGTCATTTGAGTGCCAGGCAGGCTGGTTTCACCATGCAGCAGATATTTATCGTCCAAAGGGCCTGGATGTTTATTTAATGTCCTTTCACTAAAATGCTGCAGTTAACTTTCCATCTGCTCCCAACATCCTGGCACTGACACCTTGTAACTCTGATTGTACATTCACATTCCATTAATGACACAATGTTTCTTGGCAGTGCTGAGGGACTGATACCGAGATACTGCCCACTGTGTATATATTGAGTCTGGCACTGATTAATGTGTATACAATGGGTCACTGTACATCTATAGGGTCAGGCTTGACCTGTATGATAGTACCATATGGTGAAGTTCATGTTATGGGAGTAGGAGGCAATAGCAAACAAGGTATATCCTTTTACTTAGAGAACAGTATTATGGTAGTTATATTTTTGTACAATGAAGACACTATAATAATAACTGTATTATTGTACACAGGAGACAGTATTAAAGTAGTTATATTCCTAGAACAGTGCAGTATGAAGCTATATCTACACAGCACAGAATTAGTCAGATTTTTAAGCGGATTCAGTAATTAGAATCCGCAAACATCTGACTGAATCCCAGTGTCCATAGACCGCAAAAGAAAATCTGTGCCGTAGTCTACACAACATGGATTTTTTACTGTGGAATTTCTAAACCACCAGCCCTCCGCCGAAAGATAGAACATGTACTAAGCCGATGGGAAATCCGAAAACTGACTGTCGGATTTTGGACGGCATTTTAACATTTACTGTGTAGACATAGCCTTATAGTAGTTTTATTCTTCTACATAGAAGGCAGTATTATGGTGGTTATATTCTTATACATAGGGGTCAGTATTATAGTAGTTATACTCTTTTACATAGGGGCATTATTATAGTAGTTATATTCTTGTACATAGAGGACAGTATTATAGTAGATATATTCTTGTATATAGGGGGCAGTATTATATTATATTCTTGTACTATTGTAGTTATATTCTTATACATAGGAGACAGTATTATGCAGTATAATAGTACTAACATATAATATTCTTGTCCATAGGGACAGTATTATAGAGATTATGGGTGACATGTATGAATCTCGGCGTGTCGGAGCTCACGTTTTCGAGCGCTCGAACATGAAAGCTGCGCCTCATGTATGTCGGCGCCCGAGGTGCGCTCATACATGCGGTGTAAAGTCCACCGCGCCTCGCCAGTGTGTGAGGCACAGAAGGGACTTAGGCACAGAAGGGACTGCGCCTAACATGTATTCCGATTTGAGACAGGCTGGAAAACAGCGAGAAATCATTAAACATGTTAGTGAAGAGCAAAAAGAGTTGTCTTTCAAATGAATGAATAAAGAGTAAAATCATAGCTGTCTAAAAGCAAATAAATGTAGTGAAAAAGTGGATCATTTAAAATTAAAGTGAAAATATATAAGATCGCTCAAGAAATAAATCTCAGCTCTCAGCTCCGTGAGGCATGGAGTATGAATCCAAAAATCGTTTTTATTAGGTGTAAAACATTATCTGAAAAAGAGCTGAAACCTTCTATAAACATACAGAAATGAAATCACTAACAAAAAACAATAACGGCGCAACATCAGGAATTTGGATATTGAAAATTGCCAGGAAATACAGTAATTCAAATTCTGTAAGCTCTTCTCATTGGTCGGCATAAACCAACAAATCAGAATAGGAGCGACAGTGAACCATTATAACCTATGGAGAAGTACTGACCAATCACATGAAAAGGCGGGACAGTTCAAAATACAGTAAAAAAGGCAGAAAAGAGCTGATTGGTTGAACTAGCGGAGGCTTGGCCATCCCGGCCAATCAGAGTGCGAGCTACTTTGTCCCATTGTAGACTATGGAGAGATGGGGGCACTGAAATCTCAGCTCCGTGCGGCATGGAGTATTAGTAAATAAATAGTTTTTATTAAGGGTAAGGCCATGTTCACACGGCTTAAAATGGGTCGTGTTTCGGTCCGTAATTACGCGCCGAAGTGCTCAAATTACGGGCTGAAAACGGCCCATTCATTACGGTAACGCACAGTTCTCATAGAGAACTGTGGATTACGTCTCCTCTCCCCGCCGGCGAATCCGCCGGGCGGGGAGATAATTGACATGTCACTTTCTAGCGGCGTATACACGCCGCTAGCAGTGATTGTCTATGGGCCGGCGAAGTGCCGGCCCCTCGCTCCCTCCCCCACTTCCGCCCCGGCCACACGGCGTAATTGCGGGACGTAATTACGTCCCGCAGTTAAGCCGTGTGAACCTAGCCTTAAACATTCTCTGTAAAAGAGCTAAAACCTTCTATAAACATACATCACTCAAATCCCTAACAACGTGTTTGTCGCCGGCACCGGCGCTACATCAGGAATTGCGATATAGAGAATTGCCGGGAAATACAGTAATTCAAATTCTGTAAGCACTTCTCATTGGTCGGCAGAAACCAGCCAATCAGACAGGCAATTTTCGATATCGCAATTCCTGATGTATCGCCGGTGACGGCGACAAACACGTTGTTAGGGATTTGAGTGATGTATGTTTATAGAAGGTTTTAGCTCTTTTACAGAGAATGTTTTACACTTCATAAAAACGATTTATTTACTAATACTCCATGTCTCACGGAGCTGAGATTTCATCTCTCCATAGACTACAATGGGACAAAGTAGGTCGCACTCTGATTGGCCGGGATAGCCAAGCCCCCGCTCGTTCAACCAATCAGCTCTTTTCTGTCTTTTTTACAGTATTTTGAACTGTCCCGCCATTAAATTTGATTAGTCAACACTACTCCATAGGTTATAATGGGTCACTGTCGCTCGTATTCTGATTGGCTGGTTTCTGCCGACTAATGAGAAGCGCTTACAGAATTTGAATTACTGTATTTTCCGGCAATTTCCAAGATCCTAATTCCTGATGTTGCGCCGTTCTTGATTTTTTTAAAAGTGATTTCATTTATGCATGTTTATAGAAGGTTTGAGCTCTTTTTCAGATAATGTTTTACACCTAATAAAAACGATTTTTGGATTCATTTTCCATGCCTCACGGAGCTGAGAGCTGAGATTTATTTCTTTTGCGATCTTCTATATGTTTCCTCTCATGTTCCGTTCTTGCTTCACTTTGCCTCCTCCGGCTCATTTAGACCAGCTTCAACTAGGTCTGCCTGTCGGAGCTGTCGAGCGCTGCAATGCGCCGCACTTTGCCGAGCTGCGATCATGCATGCCTCAGAGTATTCAAAATGTGGTGCTCCCGCCGCAAACGCCCACACCAGCGCCCATTGCATCCCCTTCATGTTAGGGGGCATCCGAAAGTGGCGATGGTTGCACCTAACACCACATCACTGCGTCCGACATGGTTTCCCGACCGGGTTGAGGCGCGCATTTCTGCCAGAAATCGGGCGCAAATCCCGATCATACATGTCGCCCTATATTCTTATATATAGGAGTCAGTATAATATTAGTTATAATCTTGCATATAAGGGGCACTATTATGGTAGATATATTTTTGTACATGAAAGACACTATTATAGTAGGTATATTCTTGTACACAGATGACATTATTATAGCACTTATTTTCCTGTACATAGGAGCAGTATTACATTCTTGTCCATTATAGTGATTATAATGTTGTATATAAGAGTCAGTATAATAGGTTTATTTTTGGTCACAAAGGACAGTGCTATGGTAGTAATATTCTAGTACATTGGAGAAATCATTAAAGTAGTTATATTATTGTATTATATATACAGGATGTGAAAATTTTTGTTCAGCTGCAGGGAAAATATTTTAGAAACTCCATTACTAGCAGTTTTTCCTTAGGAGGCAGCTAATGTGTTGCAACGACTCTCAATTTCCCTGACACTGGCCAGTTTAAGCAAATTAGAAGATGACTATATTGTCTTTAAATAAGTCTCAAACAGAACAGGAACTTTATTTCACAAATCTTCATTTTTTCAAACCCTTCATCCAATACATTGTTTACTATATGTAGATTAAAAAATCCATTTCTTCGTATATTGCATTTAATGACCATTTAATTGCGTGTGTAAAACTTTATCTCTATTTACTGTGGAAGAAAAAAAAAAAACGAACACACCCTTTCCCCTTTTATCTCAGTTTAAAGGGACAACAAAATTTTGTTGTTTTTTGGGCATTTTTTGATATAACAAACAGTAGAGCACCCAAAAAGATAAATTTCAGTAACACACCTGTCATGCGAAATCAAGTTAGACTAACAAGATTGGGGGGTTTTTTTAAGTGTTTTTATAAATCTTAGGGGTAAGAACCCTCTCCCCACATGGAACCCCATCATGGCGGGGGTAAGGCATTTATAAGGTGGATGGTTTCACTCAGGCGGACGGGGGGTCTGGGGCCCAAGGCGATTGATCTTCGGGGGCCCACCCTACGTACATGAAAAATTACCGCCTCTCGGACATAATCGCGCCCATTTTACCACATAAAAGTTGCAAACAGAACGTATTTTGTAGTAAATTAGTCACCAATTTACAACAATCATAGACACAGGGCAAGAGCTCCAACCATACCCCCTCCACCCACATACACTATCCCCCCCCCACCCCCATCAAAATCCCCCTCCACCCCCATACAATACCCCCTCCACCCACGTACAATATCCCCCTCCAGCCCACATACAATAACTCCCTCCACCCACATACAATATCCTCCCCCACAGACAATATCCACCACCATGTTTCCCTTGGTCACACACCCACCACCTTCTAAAATAAATACCAGCAAGAAAGTAAAAGCAACTCCATCAAGGGCAATCAGGGACCAAGTACCTGGCATTTATACTGTCCGATATAACCTACAACACCGCCATAAGAGACCACTAGGTCAACACCGGGGGCAGGGAAACCTACAACACTGCCATAAGAGACCCACATAGAGGTCAGACACCAGCTCAGGATAACCTACAACACCGCAATAGGAACCCATAGACAACAAACCAGCTCAGGTAAACCACACACCCAAAATGGGGACCACATAGAGGCAGACACCACCAGGTAAACCTACAACACCGCCCTAGAGAGACCACATAGAGGTCAACACCACCAGGTAAACCACAAACCGCCCCATATAAGACACATAGTGGTCAACCCAGCTTAGGGGTAACCTAAACCTGCCATTAAGACCACATAGAGGTCACACACCACTCAGGTATAACCTACCACTGCTATATAGAACCACATAGGGCAGACACCAGCTCAAATAACCTACAAATCCGCCCTATAGGAACCACATAAGTCAGAAACCCCC
>JAODAL010059636.1:0-21364 GCA_025379985.1 Phyllomedusa bahiana
GGGCGTATTATAGAAGTTATATTCTTGTACATAGGGGGCAGTATTAAGAGTTATATTCTTGTAAAAGGGGGCATATTATAGAATTATTTCTTGTACTAGGGAGCAGTATTATAGAGTTATATTCGTACATGGGAGCGTATTAAGTAGTTATTTCTTGTCGGGGGGACAGTATTATAAAATTATTTCTTGTACTTTGGGGCAAATTTAGAGTTAAAATTCTTGTAATGGGGGCAGTATTATATATTAATTTTTCATAGGGGCAGTATTATGTGTTATTTCTTGTATAAGGGGCAGTATTAAAGAGTTTATTTGTAATAGGGCAGTATTAGATCTTACCCTCTCACAAAGCAAGGGACGGGGTGTCCAGGGGGTCAGATGGTCCAGCCAGTCGACGGCGCCATAGTGCGGGGGGGCTTTGTTCTTGCACGGAAATGGGGGTTTTTAAACATATAATTTTTATCCCCCCATTTTTGACTACAGAGGTTTTTTGGTATCGTACAGGCTGTGGTTGGGGATCATTCTCCTCCAGTATACACGACCCGGGGTGTGATAGGAAAACCACGGGCCACGGTCATGGATCTTCGGGATACCCTCCGGGAGGAGCTGATGGAGTAGTATCGGGGCTGGAGCAGCGGGAGCTGTGTGAGGAGCAGGGAGCTGGGGACGCTGATGGAGGGGAACTCCTCCAGCACCTCCACCAGGGTCGGGCACCGGTACCACTTCCACTCCTCGTACTGTCGGGCGTCCTGCATTGGGGGGGGGGGGTGGAGCGTTATATTATAATCTATCTCCTGAGAATATCCCGGGGGGGACGGCTTGTGCTTTACCCGCTGAGCGCTAGCCTTTGCGTTCCTCAGGATCCTCAATAAATCGAGCAGTGCAGAGTTGGGTGTGGGGGTGTCGTGCTGTCCAGATAGTTGGTCAGTGCCTGGCGCAGCGTACAAGGGGGGTCCGGGGTGTCGGGGCCCCCCAGGGACCTTTTTCGCCCGCTCCCCAGCCCTGTATGGAGAGACACAGGGAGACTTAGTGACCGCAGCTAGAAGGACCCTCCGGCCGGGGGCGGCTGCTCATACTTACTCTGGCTCGAGTCCTTGTCCATGGTCTCCACCTGCACGGTGTCGTTGGCCGGCGGAGGGTCTTCCACCCGTTCCAGCAGAGCCTGCACCAGCTCCTCCCGGTTACAAGGGAAGACCCCCAGGTGATCCCCCGGGAGAGTATCTCAGCTCATTTTGCCCTCGTTCCAGCTTGATCAAGTGGGTTTGCGCTGAGCAAGAGAAGGGACAATGGTGGGAGACGACGGATGTAGAGGTTAAAGGGGGGTCTCAATCACCCTTTCATAGGTCAGTCATTCTATCATTCAGCATCTGTCACTTCCTGGTCAAGCTCTCTGTAATTAGCATATGAGCTCCGTGTATTCAGACTTTTGTTAAAGGGGTTGTCTCACTACAGGGCTCGCTGCTTTTATTTAAAAGATCTTGCAAAAAAGTCACTTTTAATTTGTCCATTAAAGGCCCCACCTATTCCCTGATACCCCCTCTTAGGGGTTGCATCAGCTCCTCGGGTCCTATAGCTCAGCCCTTTTATCTTCCTATAGGGCCACACTGGTGCTATAGCTCAGCCCTGTTTGATCCTCCGATGGGCCCTCCAGCGCTGGTCGCTATAGCCGGGGTTTGTCTTTTCCTGATAGGTGCACCTGGTCGCTATAGTTTTTACCCCTAAGGCTCACCTGGTCGCTATATACAGACCGCCCTGAATTCCCAAGTGAAAACCCAAAAAAACAGATGAGGTGAGAGAAACAATGGGGTGAGACAACCCCCTTTTAAATTTGTAAACCATCTCCTCTCTGAGGGCCCGGAGAAGCTTCAGAGTAAGAAAAACGTAGTAATTAGTGTCTTTTGTCTGAAAGATCAGATAACACACAAGCTCTCAGGCTGCCCCGCAGGTTTTTTGTCCCAACCTTGTATGATGTCACTTCCTGCTATCGATAAGACAAACGCAAGGAAGCAAACAAACAGGGTTGGAAAAAAGAGAAAACCCAAAAGCCCTTTTAGAATGAAAAAAAACTTGTAGCTCCTCAACCCCCGCAAAAAATGAACAAAGCAATATATTTGGAAAGTGTCTTCATTTAGGGTTCCCTACATGTTGAAAGCTAATCTTTGCAGTGAGACAACCCCTTTAAATACGGAGGTGAATATACAACCCCCTCCCTAAAAAAATATCATCCGCTTATCTGTGCACCCCTTGAAATCTATGCAGCGGAAAAAAAATCCATTGTGCATTGACTTGTGAAGTCTTTGCTGGGCTTGTGCTCATATTCAACAGCCAATCTGAAGAAACGGAGCTGCAGTGTAAAGCATGGGGGACGGACGGAGCAGGTAAGAACAGACGCCCCCAAAACCCCCATGAACCCCATGAGCACGCATGTTGGCAGGGGCCGGGATAAGGGATTTTGGTGTCCGCCCCTCCCTCGCTCTGACCTGGTGCATGCGGCCGCCCCAGCGAGGTGGAATAGGGACTATGGCGCAATCAGCACCATTAGGATTTTTATTGTACTTGCTCTGCAGCAGCAGGTTCTGCGGTTGATCATTCTTTATCTTTCCGTCTCCGGATCTGCGCGAGGGCTTGTTTTTTGCGGACTGACGCGCGGTTTCCATTGCCGCCATTTATTCACTTTTTATTCCAATTTTTTACGCAGGCAAAAAACCCCAAAAACCTGCAATGTTTCAGCTTTCACGATGCAGGATATAAGAAGTTAGATTTTAAATGGGGGCGCGATCGCTTGTTCACTATTCTGCAATGCAAATAAAGCGGAAAAAGTTGCGTTACAGCCCCTATTACACCAACCCTTTGGGAGGGGAATAGCACAGCACCAGTGTTCCATAGCCAGGAGTCTAGGGGCCCCGGGTTGAGGGGGTCGGTTCTACATTTTTGTAGGGAACAATAAGTTGGGGGCTTTGTTCAATCTGGTGGCAGTGTATAATTTCTCTTTATAGGGGGCGCTTACCTTTAATTAGCTTTTTACTGCCTTTTCATTGCGTAAAGGTAGAGGGGCCCAGCTCATTTTGCTCAGAGGCTTTAACCTCTTAATGACCGCCCACCCTTTTTTGGCGTTGCTGCAGACATCAGGTTTTGCAGCTCCCGGCGCTGGATCAGGGCTGTACTTCACAGCTTTGTTCCCAGCGCAGCCACTGTAAGCGCCGGGGAGCGGGGGAAACCTCCGGCGCTTAAACCTTTGATTGCCGCAGTCAGTGACTACAGCATAATCAAAGGGTTTACTGCTCTGTCAGGTGATCCGATCCGGTGACCTGACAGACCCCCGGGAAAAGGGTGCAGGGTCAGCCCGGGGGACCTAGAGTAGCTCCGGGCTTCTTGTAAAAGTCTGCAGTCGGGGAACACTGGTGCTGCCCTGACTGTGTGTGCTGAAAAAAAATTTATAATGTATTACATTATGTTTTTAATACATTATTAAGTATAAAAAAAATCATGCAATAGTAATCCCTTCATAGAATAAAAGAAAAAAAGAAAAAAACTAGAAAAAATAAAAATAAAATAAAAATAAATCGTTGATAAAAAAGTTATTGTGCCAACATTACACAAAAACAACAAAAACCCTACACGACCGTAATAACCTGTAGAATTAATGTTAATAAGTGTGAAATGTGAATGGTGTAAAAAAATTAAAAAAAAAACAATTCTGCAATTCATTTGTAAACTTAAACTGCGCTTCCCCCAAAAAATACAACTTCTCCCGCAGAAAACAAGTCCTCGTCAACTGGCATTTTAAAGGAAAAAAAAGTTTGACCGCAAAAATCGGGGGGGAAAAACTACCAAATGTAGCTGCGCCGTGAAGTACTTTTCAGTCTTCGGGGGTTGAGATGACTTCCTGGGGCCCCTCATTAGACTCCCGGCTGCCGTGACGGTCGGTCAGGACCCAGAGCCGTCTTAACAGAATTATGGGCCCCTGGGCAGAGCACTGCAGTGGGCCCTGCCCAAATACATGACATCACACTTGGCCTTGCCTCGTCCTCCTCCTCCCCCAAACACACCCATATTATCACGCCATGAATGTCTGGCCACTGGTAGCCTGCCGCCTACTAGATTTTTGGGCAAGCAGGGAGTTTTGGCCCCCTTCTCCCCCATGTTTTTTTTTTTTTTTTTTTTTGTTTGCACATCCAAAAACCCCAAACCGTTAAATAGCAAAACCAAAAAGGGGATCCGGGGAAATGTTTCTTGTTTCCCGGGACATACATTCACCACATAACTGCCTAGATGCCGAGGTCCCATTGACAGGGGGCTCTAGGGGTTGACGCCAAAGGGGACTCCCCCCGGTCCCGAATACTAAGTCACAGCCGGCACCCACTGTGTATAGAGCGGGCTCCGCTGATGATCCCTTGCACCCCCGTACTGACAGACAGGTAGGGATTCCTAGGTGGTCGCCCACCTCAGCCACCACCGTCCCGCCCCCGGGTACCCGACAGTTAACTTAGATACGCTTAAAACCCACCCCTCCGTAGGCGACCTACCATGTTTCTTAAACATTTAGATACACCCCTCTTGTAAGCGATCCTGACTATGTTAGCTTAGTACGTTTAGATACACCCCACCTATAGGCGATCATGACCATGTTAGCTTAGATACGTTTTGATACACCCCACCTATCTGCGATCCTGACCATGTTAGCTTAGATTCGTTTAGAACACCCCCCCATAGGGGGCCCTGGGCCCGGCTGTGTCTCACCTGGTTTTCCCCGCCTGTAAATTTTCCTTGGGTAGAAGCGTTCCCCCGTAACCTTCCTTCTGTCACCTTTAGAGAGACCTGAGGAGCAAAAAAAGACCCATCCCCTTAGATTTTAGTGGGTTTAAAGGAAGAATTTCCCCCTGAAACCGCAGAGATCTCACAGGCCCAGGACAAAAGGGGCTCAAAAACCTCATCCTCCTGGACACCTCCGGGCTGTTGAAACCCGGAAGAAAGTACAAGTGGGGGGCAATTACCTTAAAAAAAGGAAAACCCCCAAACCCCTCTCCAGTCACCTCTAAAGCTGCAGGAAACCTTTTTTTTTTTTTTTTGGGAGCTTTTCCCCTGGTCCCCCTTCAGGGAAATCAATGAAAGGGACCTTTTTATTTCTGAAAATAAAGTCTCGGCATCCATTGCCCGCGGTTCTCAAAAAACCCCCCTGTTGCTTTCATTTGGAAAATTTTTCAGCTTTCATTGAAACAATTTTACTGGATACGATTTTTCCCTTTCCCCTACAATGTAACATTTAAGATTCTTACTATTGAATCAGAGCAAGCAGAGGTAGTGAAAGCTGTGGGGATTGGCACTCGCACCAGTCTCCTGCTGTATTGCATACTGGGAGATGTAGTGTTTTTTCTCTATGGAATCGCAACAGCGGAAGGATTATGTAGACACCGGGGACACAGAATGGAGCGGGGTCAGAGAGGTGGGGCTGGGGCGCGCAGCCTTTTTGGGGGTGACTGGAAACAGGGGCAGGGTTGGCAATTTTTGAGGAAAGTGGGAAAACAAAACCCCTTGGGGAGGTCCGGGGAGGAGGCCTTGGGTGGACATTTTGGGGAATGGGCCTCTGCCGTGCCCTTTGGGCCTTTTAAAAAGTCGTGGACGTTTAGGTCGGGGGTTTTTCGCCAAAAGCAGAAAAAAGTCCGCAGGCGGCCCGAGGGCGAGAAGGGGGGTCAGTCCCCGCGGCGTTCAAGCTTTTTTGTGCGGTTACATAGGGCGCAGGGAATTTTTACTAAATTAAAACTTTATCAGGAGGTATCAGTGGGTTTCTTTGGTGGGTTTTCTGTGGCGGTTTTCCCTAGGGCTGCAGGTGACACTAAAAACATTTTCTGTGGTGTTAAAATAAAGGGGGCTCCGGGGCATCTACTTTATCTGTACTCTGAGAATTATACTGTGTTATCTGGGGTGTTACATAGGACTGCCCTTCATCTACTACAATTTAAAAATGTGGTGTTCCTTTGGGGGTGCACGTGAAAAATCTACACAATCTGTGGGGTTACATTTGGACTGCAGGGGAAAAATTTACATTATCTGTACTCAGAGAGTTTCATGTTTTTCTTTGGTGTTTCAAAGGACTGCACGTGGCACTATACCCTTATCTGTGCCAAAGAAAATTTTTGGTTGTTACCTGTGGTGTTTCATAAGGGAAAAAAATGCGGGAACATCTTTATTTTCTGTCTCAGAGGGGTTTTTCACTGTGTTTTTCTCTATTTTTAATAGGACTGGAAGGGGTTTAAAAATCTACAATTAAACGTACTCCGGGGAGTTATCACTGTGTTATCTGGTGTTCATAGGACGCAGGGGACATCCCGTACATTATCTAAGTTGTTACATAGGAATTTCCCGGTGAAAATATACTCCCCTTATCTTTGGTGTTACTAGGACTGCAGGGGGCATCTTCATTATCTGTTCTCCGAGAGTAATACTGTATTTTTCTGTAATTTTTAAATGGACCGCAGGTAACATCTACTACATTATCTGTACCCGAGGGGTTATCCTGTGTTGTCTGTGGTTTTTACAAAGGGCTGCCGGGAAAAATCTACTACATTATCTTTTAGTCAGAGAGTTATCCCCGTGCTATCTTGGGGTTTTCATAGGACGAGGGGACATCTACTACATTACTGTAGTCGAGAGTTATCACTGGTTTTTTTTATCTGTGCGGTTACATAGGACTTTCAAAAATGACTTATAAAAAAATTGTGGTGTTACATAGGAACCCGGGAGGGCATTTAAAATTATCTGTACTCGGGGAATTATCACTGTGTTTTTCTTTTGTGTTACTTTTGGGGCTGCAGATTACTTTTATACAATAGCTGTGGTGTTCCATAGGGCTGACGTGGGATCCCACACAATCTGTGGTTTTTTACAAAAGGACTGGGAGGGACATCTACTCCCTTATCTGTGTCAGTTAAATTTAAAACTGTGTGATCTGTGGTGTTTTCATAGGACTGCAAATGACATTTACAACAAAAGCTTTTGGTGTTTCCCTAGGGGCTGCAAAGTGACATCTACACAATCGTGGTTTTTTTACATAGGGCCCGCGGGGGCATCTACTACATTTTTCTGTAAAAAGAGAGTTTTCACGTTTTTCTGGGTTTAATAGGACTGCCGGTACATCTACCCACATTTTTTGTGGTAAGAGATTTCATGGAGTTACCTGTGGGGTTACATAGGACTGCAGGGAACATTTTTTCAATTTTCTGTACTCAGGGGGGTTTCACTGTGTTATCTCTATTGTTCATAGGACTGCCGGTCCCTTACTACATTACTGTACTCCGAAGTTATCACTGTGTTATTGTGTTTTTTCATGGGGCTTCAGGGGACATCTATACATTATCTAAGTTAAAAATAGGACTGAGGGGACATTTTATCCATTATCTTTTGGGGTTACATAGGGGTGCAGGGGGGCATCTTTAATTTTCTGTACTCCGAGAGTAATCAACGTAAATTTTCTTTATTGTTACATAGGACTCCCCCCGGGAACATAACCCACTACATTATCTGTACTCCCCCAGAAATTAAACACTGTTTTTTGTCTGTGGTTTTACCATAGGACTGCCGGGGAAAATCTACTTTCAATTTTCTGTAGTCAAGAGTTTAAACACTGTGCTATCTGGGTATTTTCCCTAGGACTGCAGGGGGGCCCTCTATACATTATCCCGTAATTCAGAGAGTTATCACTGTGTTTTTCTGTATTGTTTCAAAAGGACTGCCCGGGGACAACTAGTAATTATCTGTATTCAGAGGGGTTATCACTGTGTTATCTGTGGGGGGTTTCATAGGACTTTCAAAGGGTTTTTGTGTTATATGGTGGGGGGCAACAAAATCAGCTCTGCTTAATCTGTTCTTATTGAAGGTCAATGACCGCACAGTAGGGGGCAGCAGCAGGTGTTTGGGGGGTGCCGGCCCCAAAGACTCCTGGGGGGTTTCCCTCCCTCCTTTCACTCTCCAATTTTCCCCCCCTCGAGGGAGCGGGGGAAAGGGAAAGGGGATTTTGATAGAGGGCCGCAGTGTTTAAACCAGCGCAGCCGGAAAAGACCCTCCCAAAACAGGAAAACAAAAAATTTTTCTCCGTCCCCCCCAAACAGACTGGCTGTAAAAACCACTGCACTGATCATGTGTTTACTCCAGTCACCACCAGAGCTGCACTGATTATGTGTCTACTCCAGTCACAACCACTATTGTACTGATCACGTGTCTACTCCAGTCACAACCACTACTGCACTGATCCCCGGGTCTAAATCCAGTCACAAAACCCCTACTGCACTTTATCCGTCTACTCCAGTTTACAAAACCCCTAAAGCCCCTGATCACGGGGGTTTAATCCATCCAAACCAAATACTTGCACTGATCACGTGGGGCTACTCCAGCACAACCGGGGCTGCACTGATCACGTGCTTTCTCCCTTTAAAAAAACCAGAGCTGCACTGATCAAGTTCCCACTCAGTAAAAACCAAGGGGCTGCACTGATCAAAGTATCTACTCCCGTCACAAACCCAAACTGGGACTGATCAGTATCAAATCCATCAAAAACCCGAGCTGCAATGTCACCCTATCTAATTCAGTCCCCAAAACCCCTACTGCAAAAGATTTATGTGTCTACTCCAGTCACAACCCCTTTCTTTCACTGATCATGTAAAATTTCTTCAGTCCAAAAACCCCCTACTGCATGATCAGTGTCTTACTCCAGTCCCCAAAACCCCTACTGCACTGATCATGTGTCCTACCCCCAGTCACAACCCCTACTGCACTGTTCCCTTTTGTCAAATCCATTCCCCAACCCCCTAGTGCAAGTTTATGTGGCTACTTCCAGTCAAAACCCCCTACTGCACTTTGGGTCATGGGGGGGTTTTACTCCAGGGGGGCACAACCCCGAGCTGCAAGGGGGTTATGTGTTCTTTCTCCGTCACAACCAGAGTGCCCTGATCATGGGGTTTTACTCCCGTCCCCAAAACCCCTACTGCACTGATCATGTGTCTACTCCCCGTCCAAAAAGAGCTGCATGATCATTTGCTATCCCGTCACAAAACCGGGGCTGCAACCCCCATTCTGCTGATTTTATTTTTACCAAATGCATTGTGGGGGGCACAAAAAGAAAAAAAAAATATAACGTGAAACGAAGAGATTAGGTTAGACGCCTCCAGACACCAACCGGCAGAATGCAGCTTTGGATGTGACTATAGCAGGATTGATAATATAACTCACATCACTGAACATTGTCAGATCATCCTGAGCCCAGAGCTGTTTTTCCCGGGAGGGGGGGGGGGGAGGGCGACGGCTGAACCCTTGGTCAGGTTTTTTCTTTGAGAGGACAAGGAAAAAGGGGGTCGGGGGACCCACCCCTTGCTTCACTTCGCATCCGGGTTGGGGTAAAGGAACCAAAGGGACCCGGAGAAGTTTTTAGACTTTTTTTGCCTTTTGTTTTTTTCCTCAGTGACGATCCCTCCAAATACATTCATACCATGTATTGCAGTATTTCTATTGGCCACTAGATGCCAGCACCACACACTTCACTCCAGACTCGCTTTACACCCTGCTGTGAAATGAATTAATTATATTATGTCACTGAATTTCACGCCCCCGCCTGCCCAGGTCGCCTGAGCGAGAGTCTCCCAGTAAAAAGCTTTGTCCTAAAAAGAAAAAAAAAACATTGATTCCCTACTTTCCCAGACTCCTGAATGGCAGATCTGTCTTGTAATCCATAAACAGACAGATCTGCTATGCAGGAGCTGAGGAAAGCCCATTGGGAGCTTGTAAAGGCAATGGGTTGTAACCAACGGTCTCAGAAACACCACCGAGCCCCCTAGCCCATCTGTGCCAATGTAAAGGTACAGGTCTAAAATATTGAAGTCTGGTTTGTAGGATCAAACTGTGTAACAATCCCATAAACCAAGCTCTACATAGATGTAAAGGCAATGGCTTGTAACCCAGCGTTCCCAGAAACATAGCCAAGCCCCCTAGCCCATCTGTACCAATTTAAAGTTACAGGCCTATGTTATTGAAGTCTAATTTTTAGGGACTCGCCGTGAAAAACACTATAAACCAGGCTGTTACATTTCTGTAAAGACAATGGGCTGTAACCCAGCTTTCTTAGGAACACTGCCAATCCCCCTAGCCCCACTGTACTAATATAAAGCTACAGGCTTAAGATATTGAAGACTGGTACGCAGGGACACACTCTGTGACAACCCCAAATACCAGGCCGCTACACTGCTTTAAGGGCAATGGGTTGTAACCAAGCTTTTTCAGAAACACCACCAAACCCCCTAGCCCCAGTGTACCAATTTAAAGGTAAAGGTACAGGCCTAAGATACTGAAGTCTGGTTTGTAGGGTTAAACTGTGTAACAATCCCTTAACCCAGGGTCTACACTGATGTAAAGGCAATGGGTTATAACCCAGCTTTCACGGAAACACTGCCAAGCCCCCTAGCCCATCTGTGCCAATTTAATTTATAGACCTATGTTATTGAATTCTAGTATTTAGGGACACGCTGTATAAAAACACTATAAACCATACTGTTGCATTTCTGTAAAGACAATGGGCTGTAACCCAGCTTTCTTAGGAACACTGCCAATCCCCCTAGCCCCACTGTACTAATATAAAAAGTTACAGACCTAAGATATTGAAGACTTTATTTTAGGGACACGGTCTGTGACAACCCCAAATACCAGATTGCTACACTGCTGTAAAGACAATGGGTTGTAACCAAGTTTTTTCAGAAACACTGCCAATCCCCCTAGCCCATCTGTGCCAATTTAAAGTTACAGACATAAGATATTGTAATTCTGATTTGTAGGGTCCCACTGTGTAATAACCCCATAAACCAGGATCTACGCTGCTGTAAAGGCAATGAGTTGTAACCCAGCTTTCACTGAAACCTGGTCAAGCCCCCTAGCCCATCTGTGCCAATTTAAAGTTACAGACCTATGTTATTGAAGTCTACTTTTTAGGGACTTGCTATGTGACAACCCTATGTTTTAGACTGCTATAAAGGCAATGGGTTGTAATCAAGAAATCTCAGAGGAACCATCAAGCCCCCTAGCCCATCTGTGCCAATTTAAAGTTACAGACCTGTTATTGAAGTCTACGTTTTAGGGACACGCTGTGTGGCAGCCCTATATACAGGGTTTTACACTTTCTTTAAACACATTGGGTTTTTTTTAAACCCCAAATTTTCCAGAAAAACCCCGCCAATCCCCTAGCCCCCCCCGGGGCCCAAAAAAAAGTTACCACAACCTAAGGTTTTTTGGGGGCATAGTTTTGTAAAAACCCCCACAGGGAAACTTTTCATCACTGTAAAAGGGGATAACTTTTTTATCCAGCTATTCTAAGGTGCGGGCCCCTTTAATTAAAGATTTGACAGTTTTGGGGTTTAACATGGGGACAAATCCAAATTCCCCCCCAAATTCCCCGAGCTTTTTCCCCTTTTTACCTTAACACGGCTTTGGGGCCCAGGCGCGGAAAAGGGGCCTCCGTCCACAGGGGCTCATCTCCCCCTCTCCCTCTCCAGGGTTCCTTCCCCCCCCCACTTCCCTCCAGACGGTTGTCTTAAACCCCGGTTTTCCCCCAAAAGGGGCCAAAAAATTTTTGGGAATAAAACCCCGAAAAACCCAGGCCAGAAAAACCAAAGAGAAAAAATGGGGTCAAAGGGGGGACAATTTCAGGAGCCAAATGTGCAAGAAACTACATGAGCTACCCGGGGTTCCAATTTGGGCCCAAAAACAAAAAAAAAAAAAAAAAAAAAGAAAAAAAAAAAATGGTTAAAGCAAAATGAAAACTAAACGGATCCTCATCGTCCACCGAAACCGGAAAATACCTCTGATCATTCCCTGTGCGTCCCCAGGGCCCCCACTGCATTTTTACTGGGCTCCTTTCCCCTTCTTTTTTTCCCAAATAGTAACAAGTTATCATCCCGGGGAAAAAACTGGTTTAAAACCCCTTCTTGTAGCCCTTTTTTTAAAAATTTTGATGAAATTTTAAATGTGGAAAAAGGTCCCTTTCAAAAAGAAAGAAAGAAGAGACATTATAATACGCCCCCTAAAATAAAAGAAATATAAAATAGTAAAAATACTGCCCCTATGTTAAAAATTTAAAATAAAAACCCTTTAAAAAAAAATAATAACTGCCCTATGACAAAAAAAATATAACAAATAAATACTGCCCCCTAATTTAAACCCTTTTCTAAAAACCCGTAACTTAAAAATATAATACTGCTCCTATTTACAAGAATATAATACTATAAATTTTTTTTACTTTGCCCCCTATGTAAAAAAAAAAAAAAAAAGAATATTAAATACTAAAAAATAAAAAGCCCAAAAAATGGTTTTCAAGAATACAAATAAATATAATATTCCCCCCATGTACAAAAAATTAACTACTATAATACTGGGTCCCCCCAAAATGTAAGGAAAAAAATATAACTACTATAAATTACTTGAAAAAAAACCCTCCCCTGTACAAGAATATAACACTATAATACTGCCCCCCTATGCCAAAAGAAAAAAAGAAAACTTTTAACTACTAAAATACTGCCCCCATGTAAAAAATATAACTACATAATACTGGGCCCCCTTTTGAAAAATTTACATAAAATTTTTTAAAAATAAATAAAAAATACTGCTCCCTATGTAAAAAAAAATATAACAAAATATAATACGCCCCTTGTAATAATTTTAAAATACAAAAAATACTGCTCCCCCATGTACAAGAATATAACTCTATTTAAAACTGCCCCTATGTACAAAAAAATATAACTACTAAAAATACGGCCCCATGTTTCAAAAATAACTACTATAATACTGCCCCTATTGTACATGGAATTAAAAAAACTATATAATACTGCCCCCCATTTGTTAAGAAAAGAATTAAAAAAACTACTAAAATACTGCCCTATTTAAAAAAAACAAAAAGGGAATTAAAAAAATAAATATAATAATTCTCCTATTTAAAAAGAATTAACTACTATAATACTGCTCCCTATTTAAAGAATATAACTACTATAATACTGCCCCTCGGAAAATTAAAAAAATATTTTTTAAAAAATTAAAATAAAAAATACTGCTCCCTATTGGGAGAAGGGAAAATAACCCAATAAAAATACTTCCCCCTATGTACAAGAATAAAAAATTTTAACCCCTTTAAAAAAAAATAAAAACTGCCCTCATGTACAAAATTTTAAAACTACTATAATACTGCTTTCCCCATGGAAAAAGAATAAACTACAAAAATACTGCCCCTAGTACAAAAAATAAAACAAATATAATACTGCTCCCTATGTACAAGAATATAACACCAAAAATTTCTGCTCCCTATGTGCAAAATATAACTACCTAAATTCTGTCTCCTATGTCAAGAAAAAAAAAATACTTTTAATACTGCCCCCTATGAAAAACAATATAAATACTAAAATCCGCCCCTTTTGTTTCAAGAATAAAACTACTAAAACTGTCTCCTAGTGCAAAGAATAAAACACAATAATACAAGGGCCCCTTTTTACAAAATATAACTACAAAAATACCCAGCCAAACCCCCCTTTTTACAAGAATTTAACTACTATAATACTGCTTCCCTTTAAGGAAAACCCAAAAATAAATACTATAATTCTGCCCCCTATGTACAAAAAATATAACTACTATAATACTGGGTCCCCCATATGCCAAAAAAATAATTAAATCTAAAATCTGCCCCCCATGTGCACAGAATTTTAACTACTATAAAAACTCCCCCTAAAGAAAATTTAATTTTAAATACAAAAATAGGGGCCCCCCCATTAAAAACAATATAACTACTATAATACTGCCCCCTATGTACAAGAAATATAACTACTATAAAAACTGGGCCCCATTACAAGAAAAATAACAAAATAAAACTGCTTCCCAAAGCCACCCAAGAAAAAAAAATACTATAATACTGCCCCCCCAATTAAAAGAAAAAAACTTTCATAATACTGCTCCCTATATAAAAGAATAAAAAACAAATATTACTGCCCCCCAAGGTAACAAAAATATAAAATAATATAATACTGGGCCTCCCCCATGTGCCCCAAAAATATAAACTACTATAATACTGCCCCCTAGTCAAAATCCTAAACCCCTTTTCAAAAAAAAATTCTGCCCCTTAAAAGTTTCAAAAAAAATAAAATATTATAATACGGGCCCAAAAGTACAAGAATATAACTACTATTAAAACTGCCCCTATTTAAAAAAAATATAACTACAAAAATAACTGCCCCCCATAAAAAAATATAACTACTATAATACTGCCCTATTGCAAAAAATAACTAAATTTAATACTGCCCCTTATGTAAAAAGAATAAACTACTATAAAACTGCCCCTTATGTACAAGAATTAACTACTATAAAAAATGGGTCCCCCTTTTTACAAGAATCTAACTACTAAAATACTGCCCCCCTATGTTCAAGAATTAACTACTATAAAACTGCTCCCCATGACAAGAATATAAATACATAATACCGTTCTCTATTACAAGAATAAACTAAAATAATACTGCCCCCTATGTACAAGAAAAATAACTACTAAAATACTGGGTCCCCTAAAAAAAAAAGGAAAGAATATAACTACTATAATTCTGCCCCTTAAGTAAAAGAAAAATAACTACTATAATACTGCTTTCCCCAAGTACAAGAATTTTAACTACTTTAAAATACCGCCCTCTACGTTTCAAGAATAAAACTTTCTATAAAAACGCTTTCCCCATGGGACAAAAATTTAAACAAATATAAATTTCCGCTCCCCTATGTACCCAAAAAAATTAAATACTATAAAACTGCCCCTTGTACAAAATCTAACCCACTAATAATACGCCCCTTTTACTTTCAAGAATTAAAATACTAAATACTCCCCAGTACAAAATCCCAACTACAAAAATTTCTGCCCCCCCTAAAAGAAAAAGAAAACTAACTACTAAAAATACGCTCCTATGTACAAAAATATAACAAATATAATACTGTCCCCCATGTAACAAGAATATAACTACTATAAAACCTTTTCCCTATGTAAAGAAAAATTTAAATACTTTTAATACTGCCCCCCCTTTTTGTAAAGAAAAACACTATAATACTGCCCCCCATGTAAAAAGAAAAATTTAAAACTTAAAACTGCCCCCATGTACAAGAAAATTTAAATACTATAAAACTGCCCTCCCTGTTCAAGAATATAACTACTATAAAACTTTCTCCTAAATTTTTTAAAAATTTAACTACTAAAAAAACCCTGCCCTATTCCCCAAAATAAAAACACTAAAAATTTCTGCCCCCTATGTACAGAAAAATTAACTACTATAATACTGCCCCCCATGAAAAAGAAAATTTTAACCCACTTAATTTTACTGCCCCATGTAAAAAAAGAATATAACAAATATAAATACTCCCCCCTATGTCCAAAAAAATAACTAAAATATAATACGCCCCCTTTGTTAAAATTTAAACAAATTAAACCCCCTTAAAAAACTCACTATAAAAACCCCCCCCCCTATGTACAAAAATAAACAAATTAAAAAATACTCTCCTTTTGTAACAAAAATTAACTTCCTAAAACGCCCCTAAAAGTAAAATCCCCAAATATAACACTAAAATACCCGCCCCCCTAGGACAAGAATAAAACCAATTATAATACTGCTCCTATGTAAAAAAAATAAAAAAAAAAAAAAAAAATATTAAATACTATAAACTTTCCTCCTATGTAAAAAGAATATAACTAACCCATAATACTCCCCCTATGTACAAAAATATAACTACTAAATACTCCCCTATGTACAAAAAAATAAACTACTAAATAAAAAGTAAACCCCTTAAAATACCCGAAACCAAAAATAAACTTTTAATACGGCCCCCCCCATGTTTAAAAAAGGAAAATAACTACTTTTAAAACGCCCCTAAATTCAAGAATATAACTACTATAAAAACGGGTTTCCCATGTACAAAAAAATATAACCCAAAATAAATTCGCCCCTATGTACAAAAAATATTAAATACTAAAATACTGTTCCTATATACAAGAATTTTAACTAAATATAAAACGCCCCCCTATGTACAAAAGGGTATAACAAATATAAAACTGCCCCTATTTCAAGGGAAAATAACTACTAAATAATTCCCCCTTTTGTACAAAATAAAACCCACTATAATACCCCTTTTGACCAAGGGAAAAAACTACTAAAATACTCTCCCCGTAGACCTGGGCAGAAGGGCCGTCCAAAAGGGGGTGCTTTTTTATGAGGAACCCCCTATACAGTATGGTTTTCAGTATAGTAGTTGGCGGCACCTGCAGGGGCTAGTTTCGGGGCCCTGCAACACGCGGGGGGGGTGCGCGGTATGTGGACGCTGTGACTAGGTTGCTTTTTCTGACACAACATGACAAATGTGAGAACACAGAGCAGGACCGGGCTCTAAAATTAATCTGAAGCGCTTCCTTCCCGGGGAACCTGTTTCCTGTGGCGGGGCAGGAAAGTCATAAAAGCAAGATTTCAGCCGTGCTCTCTTTCGACCTTTGGGGCTGCTGTTCCTGGGGAGGGGGGGCCTTTCGCGGGGGGGGTGGGGGGGGGG
Organism: Phyllomedusa bahiana; assembly: GCA_025379985.1. Classification (NCBI taxonomy): domain Eukaryota; kingdom Metazoa; phylum Chordata; class Amphibia; order Anura; family Hylidae; genus Phyllomedusa; species Phyllomedusa bahiana. The sequence goes on from JAODAL010059636.1 coordinate 16,579, forward strand.
GGGGGGCAGCCTTTGTGCGGGTTTTTGGGGGCCCCGGGGTTAAATGTTCCCCCCCCGGGAGCCACCCCGCGAAAGGGGCCCTAAAACACTCGGGTCGGGCCCCCCTCCTCTACCCATCCCTGAACAGGGGTCAGGGGTTTAAAATTCACACATCGCCCCTTTGGGGCCCCATTTTACCTTGGGGGAGGGCATAAGCGAGTCCTCCCAGTTGTCCCCCTTTTCCAAACATGTTACAAAGTAGGGAATTTTTCCCTTTATTGTAGCCGTTTGTGGGACAATAGGGTGACAACAAATATGGCCGCCAATAAAGGATCACGCCTGCGAGTTTTTCCACTTAGTTAATCAGACATTGAATTAAGGTACACTGTAGTGGTAGTAAGTTTGCTTACCTGCAGCCACATACAGGATGTCTCACTGATGCAACAGTCATTAGAAATTGCTTTTAGGTAAACTGTAGTGGTAATAATTTAAATATTCTGTATGTGGCTGCAGGTAAGCAAAGTTTCTGGTACTATAGTTTACCTAAGAGCAATTTCTAGTAGCTGTTGCATCAGTCAGATATCCTGTATACAGGTAAGCACATTTACTGACATTACAGTGTACCTAAAGCCAATTTCTATTGGTTATTGCATCAGTCAGATATCCTGTATACAGCGGCAGGTAAGCACATTTACTAACATTACAGTGTACCTAAAGCCAATTTCTATTGGTTATTGCATCAGTCAGATATCCTGTATGTGGCTGCAGGTAAGCAGCCTAATGCAATAACCATTAGAAACTGGCTTTAGGTACACTGTAGTGCCAGTAACTTTGCTTACCTCACCACAACAGTACTGACTGATACAATCCATTAAAATTGGCTTCATACACTGTAGTTCTGAAACTGTGCTTAACTCACCCCACATACAAAATGCTGACTAAAAACATCTTAAAACTTTTTTTTTAGGTAAAACTGTAGTGGCAGTAACTTTGCTTACCTGCAGCCATATACAGGATATCTGACTGATGCAACAGACATTACAAATTGCCTTTAAATATGAGGAATTTTCAAAATTTGCTAGCTGCACCGCTTACAGGGGTTTTTTACTGATAACAGTCATTAAAATTGTTTAACTGTTTTTTTCACTGTAAGGCCATAACTTTGCTTACCGCACTGCAACGGGTTTTTTCTGTCCCCATGCAACAGTCTCTTTTGGGCCCACTGACCGCGCTCTGGGTTTTTTGATGCAAAAAAGGGAATCTGTCCCTCAAAACATTACTATGAGACTTTGAACCTCTCATAGGGATACAAAGAGAAATTCACTTCTGCCTCACAACCTCAGGCAGTGTGTTTCAGCAGCTCAGAGAGCAGGTCACATGACCCAGTGGCAGCAGTGAAAAACCCTGTATTCAGCTGCAGGTCACATGACCCAGGGGCCCGCAGTGAAAATCCTTTATTTAGCAGCAGGCACATGACCCAGGCAGCAAATGAGAAATCCTGTATTCAGCACAGGTCCAGACCCAGGGGGAGCATGAGGGAATCCTGTATTCAAATCAGGTCACATGACCCAGGGGCAGCAGTGAGAAATCCTGTTTCAATCAGGTCACATGACCCATGGGAGCAGGGGAAATCCTTATTTTTCCCGCAGGCACATGACCCATGGCAGCAGTGAGAAACCCTGTATTCAGGGTCAGGGCACAGGACCCGGGCAGCAGTGAGAGATCCTTATTCACTGCAGTTTACAAGACCCATGGCAGCAGTGAAAATCCTGTATTACACAGGGGCACATGACCCAGAGGCAGCAGTAGAAAACCCGTATTCCTGCGGGCACTGACCCTGACACATGAAAAAACCCTGTATTCAGCTGCACGTCACATGACCCAGGGGCAGCAGTGAAAATCCTGTATTCACGCAGGCACATGACCCCGGGCAGCAGTGGAAAAACCCTTTTTCAGCGTAGGTCACATACCCAGGGGCAGTATGAAAAACCCTGTAATCAGCTGCATCACATGACCCAGGGGGCAGAGTGAAAATCCTTATTCAGTCAGGAATGACCCAGGGCAGGTGAAAACCTTAACAGCTGGAGGTCAATACACGGGCAGCCCGTAAAAATAATCCAGTATCAGCTGCAGGTCCCCATGACCCAGGGGCGCAGTGAGGAATCCTTATTCCCGCTGCAGGTCACATGAGCCAATAGAGCATGAGAAATCCGTATTCGCTGCAGGGGCACATGACACAGGGGCACATTGAGAAATCCGTATTCATGCAGTCACATGAGCCAATAGCACAGTGAGAAACCCGTATTTAGCACAGGTCACATGACCAATAGCAGCAGTGAAAATTCCTGTATTTAGCTTTTCAGGTCCAATGACCCAGTGGGGCCCGCAGTGAGGAATCCTGTATTCAGCGCGGTCACATGAACAGTGACATAGGAGAAACCTGTAATTCAGACAGGTCACATATCCAGGGGCGAAATGAGAATCCTGTATTCGCTGCAGGTCACATGACCCAGGGCAGCATGAAAACCCTGTATTCAGTGCAGGTCACATAAACCCCGGGGCAGCAGTGAGAAAACCTGTATTCACTGCAGGTTCAAATTTACCCAAAAGGGAGCAGTGAGAAATACTGTATTCACTGCAGGTCACATACCCAGGGGCAGCAGGGGAAATGCTGTATTCACTGCAGTCACATGACCCAGTGGCAGCAGTGAGAAAACCTGTAATCAGCTGCGTACATGACCCAGGGGGACAGTAAAACCCTGTATTCAGCTGCGGTCACATGCCCAGGGGCACAGTAAAAATCCTTTATTCAGCTCAGGTCACATGACCCAAAAGGGAGCAGTGAAAATACTGTATTTTACTGCAGGTCCATGCCCAAGGGGGGGCAGGAGAAAAGCTGTATTTACTGCAGGTCCTGACCCATGGCAGCAGGAGGAAAACCTTAATCAGCTGCAGGGCACATGACCCAGGGGGAGCAGTGAGAAAAAACCCGTATTACTGCAGGGCACATGACCCAGGGCAGCAATGAGAAATCCTGTATTCAGCTCAGGTCACATGACCCGGGCCATGAGAGATCCTGTATTCAGCGCAGGGCAATGACCCCTGCAGCAGTGAGGAATCCTGTATTTGGTTGCATGTAACAAAATTAAAGGGGCATTTTTTCACCAGGGGTAATTTCTAATGAACTAAAGAAAGAAAAAATAACCCGGAGTGCTCCGTTAAGGCCGTAAAAGCTGGATATAGACATCCACGTGACCGTCCTGAGTGTTCACCCATCTGGAACAGGAGAGTTGGAAGTGTTCTTTTAAGGTATAAATATTACCGCCATATATCAGAGTACATGGTAGTGCTAAATAGCAGAAAACCGCCAAGTTTATCATTCCCAACAAAAAAAAAAAGTACGATGTTCTTGCATCTGTCGGGCCCCCCTCAACATCTTGGCCCATAGCAATTACTATGGCTGCTACAGCTATATGCTTATGGTTGTCTATTGGATTCTCCCCATATAGTACAGCCATATAGTGTGGAAATAATGATGCCACATAGTACCTAATTAGAGGCGCTATATGGTAAAGTGCCATACTTTGGCCAAAGGAGACTTCCATACAGTTGTAAAATAACAATCCCCTAGAATTCCCAGACTATCATTGACTGTAAAAATATCATCCTGAACATTAGGACCACATTGAAAATGCTGCCATACAGTGCTCACATAACACTGCCACACCGTGCCCACATAGCACCGCCACGCAGCGCCCACATAGCACCGCCACGCAGCGCCCACATTGCACCTCCACGCAGCGCTCACATAGCACCGCCATACAAGGCTCACAAAACACCGCCACACTGTGCCCACATAGCACCGCCACGCAGCGCCCACATAGCACCGCCATACAAGGCTCACATAGCACCGCCATACAAGGCTCACATAGCACCGCCATACAAGGCTCACATAGCACAGCCATGCAGCGCTCAACCTCTGCCATTTGTACTCACTTCTGTTGCTCGGGCTGGAGGGCAGCTACGGTGGGTGAGGTCATCTCCATAAGTTCCCGGGCAAATGCCTATGTGGGATCGTAAGAGCGGACATATGACTTGTGTAGGTGGCGGGGTACCATGGTTATAGTATAGTAACTGCAGCAGCCGGTGAGATACAGGAACTTTCTTTACCTCGCCGTTCTCGGGTGGGTCACCATTGCCGAATGTGCTCGTCACTACCAGCACCAGGGTCTCGTGCACCAAGTAGACCATGTCATACTGATCCATGCAGACCACCTAGAGAGAACACAGGGGAGCAAGGGCGGGAATCATGTACTGTACAGGGAACTCCCAAGAAAAGTGGAAAAACACAACGGACAATCGGGGGTTAAGTGCAAACAAAACGTTCTCCGACGGCCTCTTCTATAATGGAGACCACAGCAAACTACACAGGACCCAACCAAGGCCAGCCCAGACCTCTCCACACACCCTGACCGCACCATCTACCTGACCAACCTGCACCCTATCTTGTGAACCGGCCCCGAAAAGTCTGACTCAGAATAAAGAATCGATACGCCTCCCCAAATCTGTTCTGTTTTATGGGGAAAACGAGTAGGCCAAGACAGGCTCCCGTCTAAACTCCCATAGAAAAAAATGGAAACACAGTGCTCCCGTACTGGAAAATCCCATAGAAAAAAGGAAACAAGCGCCCCCTGTACGGGAACTCCCCTAGAACAAATGGAAACACAGCGCTCCCCTGTCTTTTAAATCCCCTAGAACAAAAGGAGGGCACAGCACTCCCCTTTACTGGGAACTCCCATAAACAAAG
>JAODAL010059637.1:0-21363 GCA_025379985.1 Phyllomedusa bahiana
AGACATGGAAAGGAAAAAGGGGTTTTGGGAAATTGATAAAAAACTGGTAGTGTCTGGTTTTGGGAAAGTAACCCCGTATTCTGCTTAGTTCGTTCCCAGGGGAGCCACCATAAGGCAAAAACAATTGAGGAAAATGAGACGGGAATCCATCACAGTCGGGGTGAATGTCTATTGATAAAAGTAAAGTTTGGGGGGGCCGGGGTAAGAATAGGGCCAAGCCCGTTATGGGGATGGCGAATTTTGGGCCCGAAAGGGTTTTGATGTCTATTGGGGGGCATGGTGGGGAGTAGTAAACAGCACATATTAAATGTGCGTGCAGGAAGTGGGGAAGGGGGAAATGGGTTTTTGGGGGATTCCCCTTAATGGCTAATTGGGGAGGGACCTGAAAAAAGTTTGTAATTTTTAACGGTAAAAAGGAAAATGAAGCTTTGACCCACAGTGATTGGGGGCCTTTTAACCCCTTATTTTAAACCAGGAGCTGGTGAAACATGTCGGGGAGGTTAGAAAATGACGTTTTAAAAATTTTATTTTTTCAAACCCCGTTAGAAATTCACCCGCTGCAGACCCGGGGGTCACAAGGGGGGCCTTATTTGTTTTTGTCCAAAATTAGGGACGACTTTCCCCAAATAGGGGGGCCTTGGGAAACCCTTACTTTTGGGGCTAGTAAAAATTTCTGTTATAATAAGGGGTTTTCCCCGTTAAAAAAAGGGGGTGCTCCACCAAACTTGATAATAGAAAAGGAAGGGATTCCCCTTTTTTCGAAGTAGAAAGGGTAAATGGGTGAGTTAGAAATCAAAGGTTTTTTAAAAATTTTGGGGATAGAGGTTTAAAAGTTTATTTCCTAATAAAGTTTCGTTTTAGTGTTTTACAATAGCGAACCCGTTTGAGGTTTAAATTTCCAAAGGGAAAAAAAGTAAAAACTGTAAAAGTGACAAAAATCACTCTTTGTTCTCTTGCAGATTCCCAAATTTTTGGGGGGACAATGTGGCTGAGCAAGAAACCCTTTTGGGCCCTTTGGGAAAAAGGGTTCCCCATTAAAACCTTTCCCTTTTAACCCGTTTTGGGGGGAATCAGTTCCCCCAGTCAAACCCAAAGAAACTGTGCCCCTTTGCAAGGAGAAAAAGTTGACTTCCGGGTAAACTCGGCATATTCTGCTTTAAAAAAGTTTTTAAAAAAAATTTCCCGGGGGGTTTAAGGAGACCTTTAACAAAAGGCGGGTTTAAAAAAAGGGTTTTGTGAGCTTTTTGTTTCATGTCAAATCCATTTTCCTGGAAAAGGCAGACATCCTTGGGGAAAAAAAATTTTTTTCCCCGGATTCATAGGAAATCCCGATAAAATTGAAATATTCACTGAGGGTTCCCGCCCAAACGGTTTCCCTTTTCCCAAAAAAAGAAAGAAGCAGAACCCCCCAGATGAGTAAGTGCTAAGTCCTCAAAAATTTTCTTCTTGTGGAAACTAATTTGATGAAAACGGCCAAAAGCAAACCCCGCCTTGATGCTGGCACCCCCTGGGGATAAAAATTTTTTCCCAAAAGGCAAATATGCTTCTGTAAACTGGCTGAAAGCCACGGTTTAAAAAGCCCTAGGGTTTTTTTTTTTTTCAGGGTTGGCTTGAGGTCAGTTGATTATTGACTTTTTTCGGGTGTAAAAGGCACTAGTTTGGTTATCCTGGGGTATTGGGGCTGGCCCCGATGGTGAAAAGGTAGAACCGGCAGAGAAAAAGAACCCAGTGGCTGAGGGGGTGATGGGGGGTGGTGTGGAAGCTGGGGGAAGTCCATAAATGACCGGTTCTGGTGGGAGGAATGTGGGGTAGTTTGCAAGGGAAACTGAGGTTAACCCCCTATAAGGATAAGGGTCCCTGGGGAGTTAGGGGTTTGAGTAAGGGAGAGCCATGTAGCCCTTCAACATTTGGGCCAAGGCTGTTGGTCACTACTGTATTTCAAGTACTGGAGGAAATTGGGGGTTTTGCTCAAATAATGTGGTGGTATGGCCTGTATACATCATTTGGGGGGAACGCAAAGATTCCAGAAGAAAAAAGGGGGATGGACGCGATTGGAACTTGTTTGCTTGGGCCACTTCAATACTTATGTAAAGTTTGTTTCAGCACTGAACACAATTTCATGGATACTTATTTATGGGGGTCCAACAGCAGGGATAATGTAATCCATTTTAATCTCTCCTAGAGCAGCATCTTTGTTGTGAGCAATGGGAAAAATACTGGACCCTTTTTAATTTTTGGATGCAGATGGGGGTCCTGCATCCTGTAGCAAAGGGAAAAAACTGTCCTCCCCCCGTTTCCCTCTCTTTTAGCTTTGAAAGTCAGAATAGCGCTTTAAAGAGGAGGAGGGGTATCCTAGAAGCAGTGAAAAAGGGGGAAGTGTTCAGGGCGGGTGGGGGTGTTTTTTGGGGTTTTGCGGGTGTGCGGGCAAAGACTTACACACGACATTTGCATACAAGTTTACATTACAGTGCAAGTGAATTGCAGGGAGGAGATTTTGGAGTAGGAACTTAGATGTACAAGATACCGCTGTTCCTTGGATTGCTTAGGACTCAAATATGGCCAAAAGGAAGGGAAAGGGGGGGGCTTTTTTTTTGGCCTTTCATTAAAAGGGCCCACAAAATAAGGGGGGTTCTGGCATGGGACGAGGGAAGAATCCCGAGGACGGGAGTTAGGTAAACAAGGTTGTTTATTTGTACTTCCCTCCACAATCTAGCAATTTTCCCCAGCTTTAATGGAATTTTTAAGCATCCCCAACTTTGAAAGTCACCATCTTGGAATGGGGGGCAGCTCACCTTTTTACATACAGCATAAAAAAAAATTTTGGGGCCCCCATTAATCTTAATCATTTTTATTCTAAATATTTGGGTGTTTGCAACAGCCATTTAAATTTTGATATATCTAATAACGATGGAAAAGTAAATTTGCGGATTGAAATGGGGTTTATTGTACTAACACAAAATTGTAAATGCTTTAAAAACCAAATTTTGACTGGTGCAAAAGTATGGCACCCCAACAAAAAAGTGACATTAAATTTTTAGTAAAACCTCCTTTTGAAAAAATAACACCCTATCGCTTCCCCTGTAGTTTTAAAACCATTCCGGATCCTGGATGAAGTATTTTTTGACCATTCCTTTTTAAAAAAACAATTAAAAGTTCGTTGTTTGAGGGTCGCCGAGCTGGACAGCCCCTTCAAAGTATCCCACGATGTTCAATGATATTCAGGTCTGGGGATGGGATGGGCCTTTCCAGAACATTGAATTTGCCCTCTGCATAATCCTAGAATTTTGGAGCTGTGTTTGGGGGACTTGTCTTGCTAAATATCCATCGCCGGCTAATTCAAATTCATCACTGATTCTTGACATTTTTCGAGAACTGCTATACTGAGTTGAATCCATGCGACCCCAAACTTAACAAGATTCCCGGTCCCGGGGCCCCCATTGGCCAAAACAGCCCCAAAACATGATGGAACCTCCACAAATTTTACAGTGGGTAGCAATGTTTTTTTTGGGAAAAGCTGTGTTTTGGGGACCCATGCAAAACGCCTTTTTGAAATGAAAAAACAATTTAATCTTTGTTTTCACAGTCCACAGGACCTTTCTTAAAAATAAAGTGGCTTGCCCAAATGTGCTTTTGCATACCTCGGGCGACTCTGTTTGGGGCGTCTTTCAGAAACGGCTTTTTTTTTCGCATACTCCCCTAAAAGCTTCTCCTTGTGCAAAGTGTGCTGTATTGTTGACCGATGCACATGACCCTCTGCACAAGAGATCTGCTCTCTTTGGAGGTGGTCGTGGATTGTCCTTGACTTTTCAACCATTCTTCTTCTTCCCTTTCTGATTTTTTTCTTGGCCTCCCACTTCGGGGCTTAACAAGAACTTCCCTGGGGTTTTCCATTTTCTTACTATTTTTTCCTCACATGGAAACTTACAGTTAAATCCTGAAACAATTTTTTGGGTACCCTTTCCCCCCAACAACTATGTTGAACAATCGTTGTTTTCAACATTTGAGAGTTTTTTGAAGTCCATGATGCACCTTCACGGAGATTCAAAAAAGGGGAAAAACTTGCAATTGGCCACCCTTAAATACCTTTTCTCATCATTGGATACACCTGGCTATGAAGTTCAAGCTATGGGTACAAAACCAATGTTGTGCTTCAGAAAGTCAGTAAAAGTAGTTAGGAAATATTCAAATCAATAAAAAAGAAAGGGTACCCCAAAATTTTTCCCAGTCAAAATTTGGTTTAAAGCTATTGCACATTTTGTGTTAAAAAAAATAAACCCATTTTAACTGCAAATATTTCTGTGTCCATCATTAATGATATATCAAATTGAAATGGCTTTCAAACACCCAAATATTTAGAACTAAAAAATGATTAAGATTAATAGGGGTGCCCAAAATTTGACATATGACTGTAAAGCATTTTTTCAAAACTTTCTTATTTTTTCATTCTTTTTAATGTAAACTCTGGATTTTTGCACGTTACACAAGAGTTTCATTAACTTTTTTTCTCAAGTCTTATATATAATATTTTACTACTTTTCTCTTCGATCAAACCCTCCGCACCCTTTTTACGAGCGCTACATTTTTCAGTACGCCAAAACCGTGGGGAGAAAATGTGCCCCGCAGCTATAGCTAGACCCCCCCCCAACACATGCTTTTGAATCAACCAAGATTATACACTCTGCCAAATTTTTAGTGGAAAGAAACAAGTGATGTAGCTTGAAATAAAATTAAAACCCTTTAAACAGTTTTTTTTACCCAACAAAACAAACAAATTAAAAACAAGGATGTTTAGATTAATCCAAAAAATACCCAACACTAATTAAAGGGTTTCCACTAAAAGGGTTGCTTTTTATGTTTAAAAAAATCTTTCAAAAAAAAGTCACTTTTGTAATAAGTCCCCTTAAAAATTTTACTACCTTTCTTGAATTTTCCTCTTGATGGGCTGCATCAGCTCCTCAGGTCGCTATAAACACAGACCTTTTTTATCTCTCCTGATAGCTGCCACACTGGTGCTATAGCCCAGACCTGGCTTTTACGCAGCCCATGGGAAACCAGTAAAATACGCCCCTGAATTCAAAATTTAAAAAAAGAAAACAGACCCGACATAAATGAATCAATGTTTGAACAACCCCTTTAAAAGTCCTTTTCTCCCTCAGCAGGTTTTTTTGATATTCCCAAAAAATGCAATCATTGTCTATAAAACTATAACAGGCTTTTTGGGTACTCTTTTAACCATTTTTCTTTATAAATTCAGACATCTTTTAAATAAAAAAATAAACCCGGGTTTGGGGTTTGTCTTTAAAACCCGTTTTCCTTCAAAGGGAATTTCAGAAGATCTGTTTATATAACTATAACAGGCCCTTTGGGTTTCTAAACCGGTCCTTCCTTTAGGGAAATGTTTTCCCCGATATCTCTTTATTTTTTTCAGCCGGAAACCCAACTCCTGGCCTACACCGGAAAAATATACCCGAAAGGGGAAAAACCCAATCCCCCCACGTATACTTTAACGAGCAACAAGCAAGGCAAAATTTAAAATTTGGTTATAGCGTTTTAAAAAAGTTTAAAAACCCGGGCCCTTTTTGGGGTTTTGCCCCCCCTTAAAATTTGTACCCAATAAGCCCAAAAAAACAAAACCATTGGAGGCCCCCCCTTGGGAAACCCCTTACACCCGGGTCTCCTAAAGGAAAGGGCGAAAAAAACCCCCCCCAAAAGGGGGCCCCCCTTCCCCCCCCTAAAAACCCCCCTTTTCCGAAAAAAAAACCCCCAAAAAAAGTTCCCCCCAAGAACCCTTCCCAAAAAAAAATTCCCTGGCCCAAAAAATAAACCTGTTTTTTTCTGTGGGGGTTTGATCAAAGGGCCCAAGGAAGGGTTTGGGCACTCCAGGGGGCTGGCCCTTTTAAGTTTAAAGGGGTCAGCCCCCCCCCAATTTCCCCGGGGGGTTTTTTAGACCAAAGGGACCCCTGTCCCCAAAGAAAAAAACAGGTTGGGGAAAAAATCTTTGTTTTCCCCTCCTTTTTCCCAAAAAAAATTTCCCTCCTCCGAATTATTTTTATTGCTGCCGACAGCCGGAAACTCAAGAAATATGACCCACACTTTCTTTTTTGGGACAGAACTGATTTTAATCACATAAATTACTTTCCAACAAACTTTTTATCACAGCTTTATCACACAGATTGGTTAATTGGTGGTCGCTAAAGACAATTTTATAATTTCATGTACTAGAACATACTATATACACATTCCCCAAACTCCCTCTTATTATCTGGGGGGAGGGGGGGGGAAGGCCTTGAAAATCCTGGTTTCACCCAACACTGCATCTGTTCGGGGAAAGCGGTGAGGATACCGATAGTTCGAAAAGGATGTAAGCAGAAAAAGAAATTTAAAAACTATCTAAAGTTTAATAAGAATGTAAAAAAGAAACAGACTTTTGATGTTTTCCCCCTTAAAGTACCCACTGAACAATACAAAATGTTAGATGCCCAAAAACAAGTCCCTAAGAATAGTACATATTCAAACTGGTTAAAAAACCACTAGGCATATCGATAGTCAGGTAGACGTTTTTTCCCCACAAAACTTTTAGGGTTTATCGGGGAAAACAAATGATAAAAAGCAGGGAAAAAAAAAACATGTACTATAACACCATCAAATAAGCTTTAAAAAAATAAAAGGATATACAATAAGAAGGAACAAAATAGGGGCCAGATCAGTGCTGTCCTTTCCCGATAAATCCACAGGAAAAAACGCATCCACAAAAAACCCTACCTTTAAATCCAAAAACATTACAGACTTACTTTTAAAAAATGGACACAACAATTCAAACTGTATAAATACATAAAAACACCGCTTTAGTAGCTACCCCTAAGTTTACTACAACCAGGTACTAGCAGTCCATATTAAAATGACTATACTCCCAGCTACAGGGTTAGTGCAAAGGAAGGGAGAGAAGATACACAAACCGTCTATATGAAACCATGGGGTCTTGAGAATACTCACACTTATCCATTTACCAATTACAATGTACATAGACTCCTCCCGATGTACCAAGCAAAAAACATCCTTGAGAGAAGGGAAAACAGAGAGAAAGGGCAAAAAACAAAAGGGGGAAAATAAAAAATCATGTACAGTACTCTAGGGGGGGACCCCCGGAAATTAAAAATTTACGGGTGGCCCAGAATCAACTCCCAAATTTTGGGCCCCCGAAAAAAATTCCCACTGGTGGGCCATAGACAACCCTGGCCTGACCACTGATTTTATTCTGACAGGTATTTTAAATTAAGGGGGCTTTTGTCCCGGTCCCTTGACATTTGTTAAGGGCCCCCATTTCAGGGATGGAAACCCATTGCGTCCTGGGAAAATTTTTTGTGGGTGGTAACAGTGAAGGGAAACAAAGAAGGGTTAAACCTATTTTTTTTAAAACTAAAAACGTAGTTTCTGCGGTCAGCAGTTACCCATGGCCCTTTTGAAGGTAAAAAGCGCCCCATGGAGTTTTTGCGTGATCCTCAGCCAAATTTTAATAGTCTAAAAGGAGTTGCTTGTTCTTTTCAGATACTCCTTGGGTTTTAATAAAAAATTAAAAAAACAAATTCATACTTACCCTTTTGGGCTCACCTCTGTTTCCGCACTGCCATTTTGGGCTCCTCTTGTCCTCTTTCTTATTTCTGGGGCTGCCTTTGGTTCCAATCCTTACCCTTGCATCGTGGGTTGGGTCACAACACCCCCTAGACCATTCCAAATTCTGAAAAAAGGGTGATGGGCCCCGATTTAAGGCACGTGACCGCCCGCAACCTACACCTTTGGGCCCCCCCAAAAGGGGAGTAAAATATGGGTACTGCGTAAAAAGGCCCCCGGCCCAAAAAAAAAAAAATAAGAAAAACCTGCGCCACAGGGCCCCTTTTTTTTTACAGTCTATAAAAGGGAAAATGTAAGGGGGAAAAGCAAACCCTTTTAAAGTATTGTTTTCCTACTTTCTTAAATGAAATGGGTTAAAAATTTTCATGTCCCCCCCTCTTGTCTGGGGTTCCCCCTCCTTCTTTTTGTGCATTTTCTGTGTAAACCCGTCCCGTTCGTCCCTTTTTAGTGTAAAACATTGGGGGCAAAGGTGCCCCCCGGGGTTTTTCAATTTTAGGTTTTGGGTCCCTTCCCGCTGGGTTTAGTTTTTGGGGGGAGGAGTGCAGCGCACCCAAACGACTATGGGAATGGGGAATCCCATCAAATCAGGAGTCAGAAGGCGGGCCAGGGGTCTCAACTGCCATTTTGTCGGGAGACACAGGATCTTTGGACAAGAGAAAAAGGAACACCATTAACCCCTCACGACCTTGGCCGTACCATACTCCAGGTCTTTTGGGGGGTTCACGCCCCTTGACTTGGGATACTCCTGAGATCGCGCGAACTCTAAGGCCAAAAAAATTTTGTAAAAATCATTTTGGGGTCTATATACTCAATGGATGGAAATTTTCATTAAGGGTTTAGTTTCCAATATGCGTCTATTTGGGGGGTTTTTTATTAAGTTTTTACACCTTAGGGGTGCCCCAAACCTGAAATGGCGCCTAAATAAAACGTTTGAAAATGAGCCCTAGAGTAAGTAGGTGCCCTCCTATTTTTTGGGGTTTAAAGGGTGAGCCAAAAATGCACTAGGGCCACATATGGGTACTCTAAAAACGGCAGACCTGGGGAATTGATATTAAGTTCTTTTCCCAGCCCTTTTACTGTTTTCCATGAAAAATGGAAAATATTAAAATCCAAAAAAAGTAAAATTTTTTTGAAATTTCCCCCTCCACTTTGCTTTTAAATTTTCTGTGAAATATCAAAAAGGGTTTATAAAACTTCCTAAATATGTTGTAAATACGTTAAGGGGTCTTTTTTTTCAATGGGTTCACTTAGGGGTAACTAACATGCAGGCCCCCAAAGCCACGTCAGAACTGAGGGGGCCCCAAAAAAAAATGTATATTGCAAATTTTTTGAAAATGTAGAAATTACTCTAAAATTTCTAAGCCCCCTAATTCGAAAAAAAAAAAAAAAAAGACATTTAAAAAATATCCAACCATAGGGGGACATATTAGATGCTATTATAAACTTTTTTTTTGGGGAAAATTATCTTCTTGCACCAGTAAAAGCAACTTTTAAAAACGCAAATTTTTCCAAATTTTTTATGAAATTTTGATATTTTTTACAAAAAACAAGGGTTTTTAAGGATAAAATTTCTTCTAAAATTAAAAAACAAATGTGTCACCCAAAACAATTTCCCGAATCACATGGCTAGGTAAAAAGGGCAAAAAGTTATTCCACATAAAGTGACTAGCCAGATTTCAAAAATAGGCTGTTCAGGAAGGTCAAAAACAGGGTGGGTCCTTTAAAGGGGGAAAGATTGAATTTAAAAAAACAGGAAAACAGGGGAATATAAAAACTCAAAGGGGAATAAAACATGAGTTGGTCTTGCATTTTATGTCTGGAATTAAAACCCCCTATTACAAGGGTCTCAAATCTCATAAAGCTGGTCCACCATTTTTCTACTGTTGCTATGTTTCACCTAAGAAGGCAATTTTTCTAAAAAAGAAAAAGAAAATTGAATAAGTAAAATTTTGGTGTTCAATCCTTTTCCATATATTTTACATTTGGTGAGCAGGCAGGATGACTATATTTACTATTTTGCCATAGGCAAACTTAAACTCTATCAGTTCTCTATCTTTTAAAACCCACTAAAACGTAACTTTTATTATATCTAACTCTTAACCTCTATACACACTATTTAAAACCGATCTCTAACCTCATCATTTAACCCTTTTGCTTCTGAAGAGGGAATAACTCCTTCTATTATCAAGTCTGGGGGAACCCCACCTCCTAACAGGGGAGCCTGATAGCTATAGCAAATTTACTAGCTTCATTAAGGGATCCCAAGCCAACTACTTGGCAGTCGTCCCTAACTCATAGACACAGAACAAATAAGGCCCCCTTGTGACACCGTCTGCAGCAGGGGACACTTGTAGACAGAGGTGAGACATGTTTCGCCAGCTAATCTGGCTTTATCAAGGCTTAGAGGTCCGATCACATGTGGTCTGAGCTCACTTCCTTTTATATCATGTTAGGTAAACACCCCGTTCAGGTGCTCACCAATTAGCCATCAGAGAATCCACATATAACCCACCCCCCTTCCGTGTGCACACTCATAACATGTCCGGGCTAAAGCTGCCCCCAAATGTTTCTCATGAGCCAACAACCATCAGACAAATTCGCCATCTCCATAAGGGCCCTTGCGCCCCATCTTACCGTACTGCCCTGCCAATGCACTGCACCAACAAACACTCAGCCCTGACTGTGATGGGCTTCCGTCTCACTTCTCTAAATTTTATTGCAACTGCGTGGCTCACCAAGCTTGAATTAAGCAGACTAGGTGTCACATTACACAGCACACTGCCATCTTTATATATTCCCATAAGCCCCTTCTCTTCAATATCTAATATGCATATTCATTGGGAATATAAACTCCACTGTACAATAGACCACTGTCATGTTATCTTCCCATAAAGCACTTCTCCTATATATGTAATATGCATATTCATTTCAATAGAGCTGCGGGCCCCTTTAAATTTCCATGTTCCACTGCATTGTATAGTATTGTCTCAAGACTATATTCATAAACCACTTCTCTTTTACATGTAATATTCATATTCATTTTAATAATACTGTAGGTTCTATGGCACAAGTTCCCCATTGAAGATTCTCTCCTACGGCTCACAGCTAGCCATTCAATCCACCACGTTACAATGGGAGCAGCAAGAACTCCTGTATCTTCAAATGCCATTGCATCTATTTGCATCCGTTTCGCACTAGACCCAGCGCTGCAAGCAAAACAATAAATCTCTACATACATGAGTACATACAGAATAATTCCTTGCAAAAGCAATATAAATGCACCCCTAATTTGTTTAATAGAAACGGTGGCCTCAGGGGATGAATATCTGTGGTCATTACAGGACCCGGGGACTATGGGGAAAAACGTAAGGCAAAAGGGGAGAGGAGAGGGAGGGGGGAAGAAAAAAAAAAAAAAAAAAAACATAATTGAAACTTTGATCTTCCATAGTCATATATTCAACTGTGCTATATCCCCTTGACCGTACTTAATCACATATATCATGTTTCTTCAAAAATTATTATATAGGGAATCAGCAAGATCAAATAAATGCCAAATAAAAAGCCTTCATTTGGGCCCCTTTAGGTTTCAATATATTGAGTCTGTGTATCCATCTGCCTCTTCCTGCAACAAAACTACATCCAAATCGCCCTTTCTTTCCCCTAGCTTTTTTACACATATGCCCCAAAATTTAGCACCTCTATTTCGCCATTATGTACTTCCAAAATGTGTCTTGCTAAGGTGAGTTTCACCTCTAGTTTTAATAGTACCCCAGATGTTTCGAGATCCGACGACGAAACTCCTGTATGGTTTTTTCCCACATAATCTTGGGCAGGTACACATAGCCCCATAAATCAAACCCCCCCTGGTTTTACAATTGATGAATTGTCTTATCTCAAATCTTCTCTTATCAATGGGATTAACAAAATCTTTATTTTCCATATGAATGGACAAAAATGAACAGTTGCCGCAGGATATGAGCCTACCACCCGAGACTGCAACCATGTTTTTTTGCCATCTCCCTCAAAATGACTATGTACAAAAATTCATCCCTAAGATTTCTTCCTCTTCTATAAGTGACACTAGGGTATTTAGAAATCACCTCAGAAATACTGGATCTGCCTTCAGAATGTGCCAATGTCTTTTTGAGTATAGCTCTCATTTCATTAGCTCTATTTATCAAAGGTACCTTTTCAACGAATTAAATCATTTTTTTCTTTCTTCTTTTTACTGATTAATAAATTCCTCTGTCACTGGGCAAAGCCCTGTTAAACGCCTTCCTCAAAACATTTTTTAGGGTAACCCCTTGCCTGAAAACGTGCATTTAAACTTTATACATTCTTCATTGAAGTCCTCTAATGTAGAAAAAATTTCTACGAGTCCTAAGAAATTGGGCCCATGGGAATCCCCTTTTTTGAGAAGGGGATGCCAACTAGAAAATGTAACAAACTATTGGTAGCCGTATTTTTCCGAAATATCTTTGTCTGAATCTGCTTATTTTCATCCAACATAATTTCAAGATCCAAAAAATAATTTTCTCCCCGATGAATTTTTTAAAGTGAATTTCATCCCAATTTTCATTATCATTGATCTAGATACAAAAAACCATGATAATTTTTCACTACCATCCAAAAAATTAAAAATATCATCAATAAAGCGCCCCCAAAATAAAATCCGATCTGTGAATATTTCAAGGTGTTCAGAATAAACAATAGCATCCTCCCACCAACCTAAAAATAGATTAGCAAAACTTGGGGCACAGACAGTTCCCATGGCTGCTCCTTTTAGCTGGTGATAAATGGTGCCATCAAACAAAAAAATAGTTTTTTGTGTCAAAACAAAATCCAATAGCTGTAAAACAAAATCATTGTGTTCCGTAAATTGTGTACCTCTTGTGTTTTAAAAAAAACTTGATTGCTTTCAGGCCCAGGTCATGTCTGATGTTACTGTATAAGGGCTTCTACGTCTAAACTTTCAAGAAGTGTACTTTCACTCATTACTAGATCGTTAATTCTCATCACAGTATCCTTCGTACTTTAAGATATAAGGAAGGCCAGTGAAAAAAGGGCATCAGTATATGAAACAACAAAAACGTGCTGGTCCTGTGTTAAATTGTTCTACCTAGACTATCGGTCTTCCTGGTATTTGGGACAACCTCTTATCACTTTTGGTAATGCATAAAAGGTAGCCAATAGTAGGATTCACATTTAATAAATTCTTCTCCTCCTCAGTAATTAATTTTTCTCAATTCCAAATCCCCAAAATCCTTTTCAATTCCTTCAGATACTCATTGGTTGGGTCTTTTGGAAGCCTCTCATATGTTTCTGAATCACCAAGTATTCTCTCAACCATCGCTCTATAGTCACTTTTATTTAAGATGACAATATTACCACCCTTGTCACTGGGTTTGATTACTATCTCCCTGTTAGATTGTAGTTCTGCAATAGCTACTTCTTCCTCCCATTTTAAATTTAAAGAAGATGGTTGTCGTCTGAGTGCTAGTTTCTTTATGTCTTGTGTTACTACTTCCACAAACGTATCCAATAAATTATATTGTGATATCGGAGGTGTATTCCTAGATTTTGGCTTCAAATTTGTCTAGAATTATGGGTCTCCTTCACCTTCAACCTGCAATTGTTCAAGATCACCCAATGTTTTCTCCTCTAGTTTCCTAAAGGTTTGTTCATCATTACTTTTCATTTTATGATATTTATGCAAAGCCAACTTTCTAGCAAAGAGATTAATATCTTTTACCCATACAAATTCATTAAATTTGGGCATGGGAGTGAACGTAAGACCGTATGACAACACCTGTTTTTGATTTTCCGTTAATCTATGAGAGTGATCAAAAGTCACACCTTTGTTCTCTTGCGAGATTCCCAATTTTTGGAGATTATGTGTCAGGCAGGATGAACACAGAAAAAAGACCATTAACCAACAGTGAGACCACACTACCACATATTATGAGTGAACCCACTATCCCCATGAGGACATTCCTTGGGTTTGTGAAAGATGTTATGGACTTGTTACGAGACCTTGCCATGGAGTTTGGGCTCAACAACGAGGGTTCAGGTCAAATTGAGGCCATGCTCATGATTCCAGGAATAACACAAGAAGGTCTCTGAAGTGCTGGAGATGTAATCAGCCGGGACATTTTGCCAGGAATTGCCATGCAGCAAGGGGCCACATAGAATTGGCGCTCCTATGAAACAAGAAGAGACCTCTGAGATTGACCAAGTAACTGCCAACTCTATCAGAGACTCCTCAGCATCTTATGGATCCTGCTCAATGGTATTAGCAATCGGCAAAGGACACAGCAGCTGCGCCAAGCGAGGAAGAAAGTCCTTGCCACAAAGATACTAGGGACATTGAAGTGGTTCAGTGTGAGGAAAGGATATGGATTTATCCACCGGAATGACTTCCACAATGATGTGTTTGTCGATTGGACTGCTATAAAGCAAAACCACTCATTTAAGTGTTCCCTTAGCCTCTGTGGTGGAGAGATGGTGGAGTTTGATGTTGTAGCAGGAGATAGAGGTACAGAAGCTGCCAATGTCTCGGAACTGGTGAGGCCCCAATTGGGGGGAATCGGCTGACTCTCCAGAGGAGACTTTTCTAGGTGGTTCTTCCCTCAGCTGGAGGAAGTCAACACTACAGAGAGTTTGACTGTACAAGGCCTTGTAGGAGCTGATCAGCACAGTCAGGTGGTAACCAGGTCCGAGCCCCTTTGTCAAGTACAGCTGGCATCTGACAAAACCAATCCACCAGAGATCAGCACAGGATCCCTCCCCTAAGCCCAGTCACCCAGGATGGAATGTGGTCCCAAAAATGAACTGATGGCAAAAGGTCAGTAATCCCAAGGTCCATCTCTTGACTAATATGCTCACTTCAGAGAAGATGAACAACCACAAGTATCTGCTTTACAGTGAGGCCCATGAAGGTCATCAGAACCAAGGAAACACCATCTTTGAAGGCTCCAAGTGAACATGTCTGCCCAGCTACCCAATGGCTGAATCTACCACCAGTGTATGTTCAGCTTGTAGACTGATTGCAAGACTTTTGCTGTGGTGGATAAGCCAGCTGAACAAGAATGGGGACTGTTACCAGAGCACGGATAAAATGCCTGGCTCATGAGTGCAAGGACTGCACTCGAAAAACCCGGCAGAAAGTGTAAGGGGGGAGAGCTACCCTTTTGAATATATTGTTATCCTACTTTCTTAAATGAAAGTGTGTGGTTATTTTTTCATGTCCCTCTCTTGTCTGTGTTCCCCTCCTCTTGTTGTGCAGTCTCTATGTACCTGTCTGTTCTGTCTGTGTAGTGTACACATTGGTGGCAATATGCAGGGGTTGTTCTGTTATAGGTTCAGCTCTTCCTCGGTTTAGTTTGGTGGTGCAGTGCAGCGCAGCCAAACTGACTAGTGGGAGTAGTGAATCCCATCAAATCAGGAGTCAGAAGGCGGGGCCAGGGCTCTCAACTGCCATTTTGTTGGGAGACACAGGGAGTCAGTTGGACAAGAGAAAAAGAGGAGACACCATTAAAGAGTGATTAAGAAAAACAGGAAAACAGGAGAATATAGAAAGCTCAAGGGAAGTAAAAAAATGTAGTTTGGGCTTACATTTTCTGTCTGGAATATCAATCTCTATTACAAGGACTCTCAGACTCTCATATATGGTTGTCTACTGTTGCTATATTTCACTATGAAAGGCAAGTTGTGCTATAAAAGAATAAAGAAAATTGAATAAGTAATTCTGGTGTTCAATCCTTATCCATATTTTTTACCAACAGGCCTCAGATCTGTTTTTTTTTACCAACTGTGAAGTAAACAAAAGGGCCGACACTCACAGACGGCCCACAATGCTTCCGATTGGCTGCGGGTAGTGTTGATTGAACTGTTCTAGAAAAGTTAAGTTCTAGTACAACTTCTAGAATTTTTAGAGCTCGAACCGAACATTTTACTGTTTGTTCGAGTAAAGTTCTAGTTCTAGTAAGGCGGCCATTTTCATTTTCGTTCCAGCAGCTTTCTGCACTTTGGCAGCCATCCAATCAGTGGCAGAGCACGAAAAGTGGGCAAAAATGTCATCACTGAGGTGTGGGCTCTCATTGGCTGCTAAAATCACATGACCATGCTATATATATTTTCACTGTATTGCCTTGTGAACGCCATTTTCAGCTCACTCTCTGTACTGGTTTCAGACTGCTCTTAATTGATAGCATTTTCCTCTCCAAAGACAGCAATAGTTAGGGAGTTTGGTAATTTTCTTTGGGTTGAATCTTCCCCACACCCAGAAGCCGTTATTTGGCGACATTTGCAGGCTCACAAAAACCCTAACTCTCAAAACACATGTATATATAAAACATATTATACAAGGTGCTTGGATTTGCTCAATCAACTCGGTGCCCAAAGTTCTGTTTTTGCAGTGTTGGGGTTCAGTAATTGTATAATATACTATCTCCAAATCTCCTATGTGTCAAAAGGGCTTTTGGCCCCTCAGGATGCAGGCCCCATAGCCCGCTGCTACCACCGCTGCACCTCCTATAGCAACCCCCTGCTTGCAAGCTGTCCTCATCTTTTCAGTTAGCCATTGAAAGGAATGGAGTAATTTTAGCCTATTAGAGCCAAATTTTCTTCACTAAGTTGTTCCACAAGTCCATTTACTGTTATGGATGGTAATTCCGCTTCTTTCCCCCACCCGTATAGATATAAAAATTTAACCCAAACATCTTCTCCCACTGACTTTAATTCAAAGTCAAAGTACGAGTTCGAGTTTGAATAGAACTTCGAAACCCAACTAACAAAAGTTTGAGGTTCTAATCTAGAACTTTTTTACTGTTCGCTCAACACCAGCTGCGAGTGGTCTGCAGCAAAAAATTTAAACGACAGCATCACTGGGTGTAAACCCTGGAAAAAGAAGGGGCCCGAGCAGTCGATAAGAAGAGGGCCCACCGTACAAAAACGGAGAGCCGATCTGTTTTGTTACAAATGGGGATTTAAAGTGTTTTTTTGTGTGTAACAGTGTGGTGCAATGTTTGTGCCAGGGGCCCCAACAGAAATTTCAGGGCCCCTACAGCGAACCTCTGGGGGCCCCCCCCCTCCCCAAACACCGCCCCCACGGGCATGCAGGAGGACTGGGGGTTTGGTACCCAGGCGGCAGGCAGTGGGTACCAGGGGTGGTAGGGGGCCAGACTAGGTACCAGGTGGGCGTTTCCCAGCTAGGGGAGCCAGGGAGGCAGCTGCGGGTTTATAGCCTGGCAGGTAGCCAGGGGGGCAGGTAAGTTGAGCCAGTGGTACCAAGTAGACGGTAGTAGCCCGGGAGGCAGGTAGCCTACTAGGTAATGGTAGCGGGGGTGTAGGTTTGCCGGGCAGGCAATAAGGCGCCAGGCGGTTTGTAGTTAGGTAGCCAGGCAGGGAGGGGGATAGCCAAGTAGCAAGTGGGGGACGGGTAGCCAGGTGGGTAGTCAGGGGGGTTGGTAGGCTGGCTAGCAGGTAGCCAGACAGGCAGGCAAGTAGCTTGGGAAAAGGGCAGGAAAGCAAAGTGGCCGGGGTGGAAGGGCAGGTAGCCAGGCAGGGGGCCCCGGGTGGAAGGGGCAGGTAGCCAGGCAGGAGGCCGGGTGGAAGGGCAGGTACCCAGGCAGTGGGCCGGTGCAAGGGCAGGTAGCCAGGCAGGTGGCCGGGGGGTGCAAAGGGCACAGTAGCCAGGCAGGTGGCTGGGTGGAAAGGGCAGGTAGCCAGGGCAGGAGGCCGGGGGGAAGGGCAGGTAGCCAGGCAGGAGGCGGAGTGCAAGGGCAGGAAAGCCAAAAAGGCAGGTGGCCCGGGTGCAAGGGCAGGTAGCCAGGCGGGGGTGCCCGGGTGCAAGGGCAGGTAGCCAGGCAGGAGGCCGGGTGGAAGGGCCAGGTAGCCGGCAGGAGGCCAGGTGGAAGGGCAGGTAGCCAGGCAGGGTTGCCGGGTGCAAGGGCAGGAACCAGGCAGGTGGCCGGGGTGCAAGGCAGGTAGCCAGGCAGGTGGCCGGTGCAAGGGCAGGTAGCCAGGCAGGTGGCCGGGTCCCAAGGGCAGGTACCCAGGCAGGTGGCCGGGTGAAAGGGGCAGGTAGCCAGGCAGGTGGCCGGGTGCAAGGGCAGGTACCAGGCAGAAAGGTGGCCGGGTGGAAGGCAGGTAGCCAGGCAGCAGGGGGGCCGGGGTGGGCCCCCCTCCTAGAGAGAGAGGGCCCGCACTCCTAATTAACAGCAACATTGATTGATCAACTTACTTTTCCTGCGCTGTAACCGGAGCCGGGCCCTTCTCTTCTCTCTCCCCGCGCGACTTCTGCCCAATGGCGGGATGCGGGACAATTTGAATCCGTGAACCCCGCCCGTGGGGGGCGGGGTCCCCACTGGATTTACTTAGCCATCCCCCCATCTCGCCGGCAGAGGAAAAAAAGGCCTGCCTGTTTCCGGTCACAGCGCGCAGGAGGAGTAAGTAAGCGCGCTCTCGCATGTCAATCAGCGCAGCTTGTGACCGGACCTGCAGCGCGCCCGCCCACTCCCACCCCCCACCCCCCCTCTCTCAGCAGGGGCTGCCCCCGCCGGGCCCCCGCCACACACCCGTGAAAGCCCGTCCCTACCCCCTCGCTCTATGAGCCAGCGCGCCGCCGGGCCCCAGCCGCAAACAGCGGCGCCACACATGGCATGTTCTCTAGCATTTCTGCGGAGTAAAAAGGGCGTAACCCGCCAGCGGCGGCGGCCCCCCCTTGCTTCATAGACCCTCCGGCCCCATACGGGGGTACTGCCTGTACCCCCCAAATGGGGCCCTGTGGTGACATATAGTGTTTTTAATGCTTGATGCACATGGATGTGTGTTTGTTTGTTTGCAAATATAATGTTAATACTGTTTATGTGTGCATCTAATGCATATTATTGGGGGTTGGCATAGTAGTTTGAATATTGTTTGGTGCAATTATTGCAACGTTTAGTAACATGTTTACTGTGTTTTGTAGGGGTTTTGTGTGAGCAGCATATATGTATGTTTCCCACCCTCACTCCCCAGAAACTGTCTAGTTAAAGTCTCTAATGACTCCTCATGCCAAACACAGGCAAAACCGTTTCTGCTTCTCCTGATTCTTGCCATTTGATACGTGGATCACCACCTTTTTCCTCACCAGCCAGCACCATTTGGGCCCCCAACACCGCTCTCTCTTGGTTTTTTCCTACCTCTCTGACCGCCCCTTCAGTGTCTCATTTTCAGGTTTTTACCTCCTCTCCTCTTTTCCCCTTGCTGTGGAGTTCCTCAGGGTCCGTTCTTGTCCTCTCCTTTTTTTTCCCCACCACCCCCATTTGGGCAAACCCCAGCAGATTTTTGGCTTTCCAGTACCATCTCTATTCTGATGACACCCAATTATACACCCCCCCTGACATCAACTCCTGCCCCCTACAAAACACCAGTGACTTTTGGCCCCCTGTCTCTGACTCCCTTCCCTCCCATCTGAAACTAAACCTCACTAAAACCGAAATTCTTTACTTTCCACCATCTTCAAACCCAACCCTACCCTGCCATTTCTGTCTCAGTCTGTGGCACCACCATAACACCTAGGCAACGGGCCCGCTGTCTTGGGTAATACTAGATTCTAATCTGTCCTTCACCCCTCATATCCAATCCCTTGCCCGCCCTGTCATCTGCACCTCAAGAACATCTCCAAAATCCGTACTTTTCACTGTGGAAACAGCTAAAACCCCTCATTGTTGCTCTTATTCACTCTCGTCTTGACTACTGCAACTCCCTGCTTTTCGGTCTCCCTCTCTGCAAACTCGCTCCTCTTCAATCTGTCCTGAATGGGCAGCCAGGCTTGTCTTTCTTTCCAGCCGCTATAATGATGCCTCTACCCTGTGTCAGTCACTGCACTGGCTACCTATTCAGTACAGAATACAACATAAAAATTTACACTCTCTCACCCAAAAAGCTCTCCACAACGCTGCTCCTCCCTACAAACTCCTCCCTCATCTCTGTCCCACCACCCTACCCTCACTCCGCTCTGCTGATGATATTAGATTAAATACCTCAATCATTTGAACCTCCCATGCCCGTCTCCAAGATTTCACAACGTGCAGCAACATTCACAACTCTCATAGTTTTTAAGAGGGCCCTGAGCACACATCTTCTCAGCCCGGCCTACCCAGATCCCTAACTGTTATCACACACATTTGTCACTCCCTCTTTGGGCAAAAAACGGGGGGAGTTTTCTGGGAAATAATGTAAATTTCCCGGGTGGCAGGGTCACCCAATTTTTATGTTAAAACCCCCTCCTATTTTTGAAACATGTGGACCATTGTAAACCTTTCACTTCCCTTAAAACCCTTTTTCCCCCTACACCAAAATAATTATGTTTAAACCTTTTCCCCCCCCGAGCAGGGTCCTCATACCTCGGTCCCCATTTTTAATTCTTTAAAGGGAAAAGTCTGGTAGAAAACCCCTAAATTGTAAAGTTCTGCGGGAAAATTTTGGGCTTTTATAAATAAACGATTTTTTATTTTTATTATTAAATGTATTTAGAAGGGGTATACAGTAAATTTTACGCGTTTAATTTTGGGGAAAATATAGGGAAGTGTATATATTTTGTGTGTCCCGTACTTTAAAGGGGGGGCTGTTTGGAGGGTGGGGAGTGGGCTAAAAAACCCTTTTTCTTTTTCCCTGGGGCTCTTGGGCCAGGCACCGTCGGGGTTTCCCCCAAGGCTCTTTTGAATTTTCCCCGGAAAGATTTCACCTGGGGAGAATCCCCGTGGTACTTTCCCCAAAAGGGGCCCCCAAAAAAAAATTTCGGGGCCCCCCTACACCCAAGCATTTGGGGGCCCCCCCCTACCCAAACCCCAAATCCTAAACAATCCCAACCCCCACCCCCAAACCCCCTCCCCACCAAACCCTCCCCCCCCACCAACCCACCAAAAAAAAAAATTGCATTTTGGGCATTTTTTTTAAAATTTAATTCCTTTTTGGATTTTACTATATTTGTGTTAGTCATTTCCAAAACAAGGGCCCGCGAATACCCCCACAGATCAAACCCCCTCACCAAATATTTAATTGACCAAAACCAACCCAAACCCCGGAAAAAATTTAAAAAATAACAAAACCAAATAATGCCAAACAAAAACCCTCACCACATATCTCCACCATAAAGAGACTAAATAATTCCACCATACGGTACTAAAAATAATCATTACACCCCAAAAACCAATAATTTTCCCCATATAAAGTGGTTTGATCCCAAATGCACACAGTGCAGTTACATTTATGGACCCCACAGGGAACCCTTTTTGTTTTTGATTAGTTTTTTTCCCCATTTCCTTTTTTTCTCCATCCATTTAAGGGCGGGCCCTGAAAACTTCACCCCCGTGACCACTCGTTCCCCCCGCAAAATTTACAACACAAAAACCTGAAATTCCCTCACTCTTTCCCCCCCCCCTTGTCCTTCCCCCATTAAAAACCCCTTCCCCCCTCCATAGTGCCCAAAAGGTAATAATTTTCCCCCCTAGTGTCCCCGGAATTTTTGGGATATAACCCACATCCCATTAAAAGGATTAGTTTTATATAGGCCCCCCTTTCCCAGCCCCAGGTAAATGGAAAATTTGAGTGGGGCCCCAAAAACGGAGGGGTGGAGGGGAAATTGAGTGGGGCCCCCCCACTCGATGTAAAGGTCCCCGCTCAAAGTGCCCCTTACCATGTGAAACTTCCCCCAACCCCCCCCCCCCCACCCCCCTGCCTAAAAAACTA
>JAODAL010059638.1:0-21363 GCA_025379985.1 Phyllomedusa bahiana
AAAGCCCCTTTCCCCCTTTCCCAGCCCCTTTGATCAATTCTGGTTGGTATACTCTTTCACTTTTATAAAAGAAGCAGCAAAGGAGGTTTGAGGTCCCAACACCATACAATCTGTTTGATAAGCAAATATAGAAGTGATTATTATTAGTATGATTAATGCCATATTTTATAGTCTTGAAACAAACTATGCACTAGGGATTAAGTGGTGCTAATTGTATAAACAGCAGTATAGGCTCATGTACAAAACCATATTACAACTTAATTTTGTATGGAGCTATAATAGGACTGCCATAGAGTTACCACCATATGCTTCACACAGAGGTTTTTCTA
Source organism: Phyllomedusa bahiana (assembly GCA_025379985.1). NCBI lineage: Eukaryota > Metazoa > Chordata > Amphibia > Anura > Hylidae > Phyllomedusa > Phyllomedusa bahiana. Next base: position 330 of record JAODAL010059638.1, read on the forward strand.
TGTTGGATTCCTTATGAAAATAAATGCCCTGTTTCTTTATAAAAAAAAAAAAGGCATTATAAATAAAAAGCATTGCTACTCAGGATTATTATATGTTTACAATGAATATAAATTTCCTATGACATTGGTGCAGCTATGTACTCTACAGTCTCAATGCACTGGCTAGAGATGAGCGATTTAATCGGGAAAAGTTGAAATTGAAGCGATTTTCACGTTTCCCGCAATCTCGATTCGATCTGATTTATTTCCTTAAAATCTTATCAAAATTGTGATTGCGGAGTTAGATCGCGCAATTTTTGCAGCTTCCTGTACTTTTGGCGGCCAGCCAATCAGTTCTCAAGAGAGCCACCAGTGGGGGGTGTAGGGATTTCATTGGCTGCTTAAATCACCTGACCCTGTTTTATCTATGTTACGGCCAGGGGCGTTGCTAGGGTCCCAAAACATCCGGGGCCCGGGCCCTCTGTGTTTTGTTTTTCTCTGTAAGGCTGGGTTCACACGATATTTTTCACGCCCCATTGTGAGCTGTGGCATGGATCTTTACAGACAAAAAAACTGTCACTAGTTGTATGCCTATTTACTAACTGTTAAAAAAAGAGAGTCTAAAAGAACGTATACTTATCATAAAATAAAAGGGGAAAATTCACATTCACATTAGCTCACTGTGAATTTGCAGACAATGTGCAGCCAATTACTGGTCACTATCGTGGCCTGTAATTGGCTGCACAAGGAACTGTTGCGACACTTGAATTAGTGGATTCACAAGGTAAATATTTTATTTTTAAATCATCCCTTTATGGACTGACAAACTACAAGTAGTTTTGAAACCCCCCTTTAAGACCTGGTTCAAATCTGCGTCAGAGGTTTTTTGCTGTGGATCCATCAGATCTCTGCCAAAGTGTTTGTTGTTGAGACAGAAAAAATCCACAGCAACTATTTCTTCCTTCTCAGCTACAGACACCACAGCAGAAACCTTACAGACCCACTGTAATTAATAGGACCCGTTGGGCGCTGTGGGTGTCTGCAGTGAACAGATCCGCCTGGCTTTAGTTTTTCGCCTCTGTGCCGAAGGTTCCAAACAGAACCTCTGACACAGAGGTTTATCAGGCCTAAAGTAGACATATATTTTATCACAAAAATTGTTCTGATCTGCAGAATATAGATAATATGTCATTTATATCACACAATGAACTCCAGAACAATTTAAACTCCTAAAAAATTGCACAGTTGTGTTTTTTTTCTAACTCCAACTGACAAAGAATTTGTATTTTATGTACATACGGTGCATTCTGTGGTACCATCAAAAATACAAATCGTTCCAGAAAAAGGCCTCACAAGGCAAAGTAAGAAAAGCTTTCTGTCCTGGACAAAATAGCGCTACTGACCGCACTGTTGTGTCCAGCACATAAAGCATTTACAAAACAGACCACACATAGTCCAAAAGTGACCATGTCTGTGCTGTTGTCCCCTATGGACACATTGTGGGATCTGTTGGGATGTATTTTTCCCATATTTTCACATATCCCAACAGAGGTCCCAAAAGGAGCTACAGCACAGTGTGACCCAAAACTAAAAGAATAAAGACCTGTCTGCTCTCTGTATATGGTGGAGGGGTCACCCTGCCCTGCAGGATAACTCTGCACTGTATATTGGGGAATTTCTCTATGGAGAGCACAGAGGGAACACCACAGCAGGAGGCAGAAAAACTATGGAAGAAGGCAGGTACAATCCTGTGATGTCCAGCAGCTGCTGACCCCTCATCTGCTGCTCACCTGAACCACTGCTTCCTGCTCTCCATGGTGACATAGCTGCTGCTGGCTGGCAGTGATGTGAGGGCTTCTGGTCGCTCACCCCCTCCCTCCAGCCTCTCCTCTCCGGGGCTCTAGCATTGTACAGAGGGGAGGGGGGAGGAGGAAGCCGGCACGGGACAACTAGTTTTGCTGCCTGCTCCCCGGCCCCTCTCCCATCAATCACTCTCTGAGCACGGGCTTCACAGGGCAGCTGCCAGGCGGGCGGCCCCTGCTTTCAGTGACGTCAGGCAGTGTCTGATGACGCTGCCCCTGCGCTCCTCCTGATTAAAGAGCCCCGGGCAGCCATTCGGCTGCAGGAGATTTACCAGCTGTCGCTGAGACCAGGAAACTTCCAGGACAGTTGGTAAGTATGAGATTCGGGGCACAGGCTGTTTCATTCGGGGCTTGTGCCCCGAATAAAACAGCCTAGCAACGCCCCTGGTTACGGCACTTCCTGCTGAAACGCCATTAGCTTCCAGACTGTGAAGAGAACGTATTGCTGTCTCTCTGCTCTGCTAATTTAAAAGCTGCCAATCAAAAAGCCCGGACTAAATAAAAAAAATAAACCCACCACATGGGTAAATGATAACAAAATACTACAACGCCAAACAAAACTACATTTACCCATTCCTGCGACATGTGCGTTGGGTCTTTTCAGGGTGCTATTTGGTCTGTATTATCCCATTATTATGGCTTTATTTTGAATTGGTTATTTATACACATTGGTTTGATTATATATGTATTATTTATGCTACCTTGTTGGGGCATTTGTATTTTTTTAATATATTACTCTAAATCATGTGTACCATTTTATTATCCTTTTTTTTTATTGAGTTATTTTGATTTGGGATATACTTACCTGAGCACTTTTGGCACTTTTTTACACCGCTACTGTTTATTTTTGTATTCGTGTTACTTTACTTATTTAAAAGCTGGCAGACACCATTTCCCAGCATTTTCACCACAAAAAGGCTGCTAGATAGATTAGTTTGGTCAATGGTACAGCAAGATTAAGGAATTCTAGACAGTATTAGTCAGAGAATTGGATATAGCTGCATTAAACTTCCTTGCTGCAGTTTTTGAGGGGGGGGGGGGCACTTGGTTCTTTGCGCAACTTGTGTAGGAGACACAGCTGTGGAAATCTCTCAAAAGAAATCACTGTGATATAGCTGCATACTGTATCTTTCCATTGCCCTAAACTTCCTTGCTGCAGTTTCTGAGGGGGGTGGGGTGCTTGGTTCTGGGGGCAGCTTGTGCAGGAGACACAGCTACAGAAATCTCTCAAAAGAAATCACTGTGATATAGCTGCATACTGTATATCTGCATTGCCCAAAACTTCCTTGCAGCAGTTTCTAAGGAGGAGGGGCCACTTGGATCTGGGGGCTGCTTCTGCAGGAGATACAGTTATGGAAATCTCTCATAAGAAATCACTGTTATATAGAGTTTTATTCCAGAAAATGTCATTCCTTGGCAACAACATTTGTGCTGCAGTGTAATATGGACAGACAGTGTACAGGACACTTAGGAAATAAGCCCTAAACAGAAAAAAAAACAGGTTTGGCAGAACATTTCATTCCTTTCCCTAAATTTGCATGCTGCAGTTTTTTATGGGGGGACAGCTAGTGTAAAAGACCCCGTTCTTCCATAAAACCCAATTTCCCAGATATTCCATAGAAAAAATCCTATTTTTAATCCTTATTTAATCATTATGGCTTGCTATTCCGAAGAAAAAAGGATATTGCTAGTCCTACTTGGCAGTTGTAAATTACAAGGACTGAAGGAAGAACACTGTTGATTGGTTGTCAGCGTTGTTCCAAATTCTTAGATATTCCGTAGAAAAAAAATCTATTTATACTCCTGGTTGTCAGTTGTCGCATAACACCACATTTCTTAGAAATTCCGTTGAAAAAAAATTCTATTTCTACTTTTGGTTGTCAGTTATCGGAAAAGACCACATTTCTGAGCTATTCTGTAGAAAAAGTCTATTGCTAGTCTTACTTGGCAGTTGTAAATTACAAGGATTGAAGAAAGAACACTTTGTTGGTTGTCAGAGTTGTTCCACAACACCTAATTTCATTGATATTCAGTAGAAAAAATTATATTTCTACTCCTGGTTGTTGGTTGTCGGAAAATACCACATTTCTAAGCTATTCCCTAAAAAAAAATTCTATTTCTACACCTGGTTGTCAGTTGTCGGAAAAGACCACATTTCTGAGATATTCCATAGAAAAAAATTATATTTCTACTCCTGGTTGTCAGTTTTCAGAAAAGACCACATTTCTTAAATATTCCATAGAAAAAAATATATATTTGTACTCCTGGTTGTCAGTTGTCGGAAAAGACCACCTTTATGAGCTATTCCGTAGAAAAAAATATATTTCTACTCCTGGTTGTCAGTTGTCAGAAAAGACCAAATTTCTGAGCTGTTCCATAGAAAAAAATTCTATTTCTACTCCTGGCTGCCAGTTTTTAGAAAAGACCGCATTTCTTAGATATTCCGTAGAAAAAAATTATATTTCTACTCTTGGTTGTCAGTTAATGGAAAAGGCCACATTTCTTAGATATTCCGTAGAAACCATTAATATTTCAACTCCTGGTTGTCAGTTGTCGGAAAAGACCACATTTCTTAAATATTTCGTAGAAAAAAATTCTATTTCTACTACTGGTTTTCAGTTGTCAGAAAAGACCACATTTCTTAGATATTCCGTACCAAAAAATTATATTTATACTCCCGGTTGTCAGTTGTCTGAAAAGAACACATTTCTTAGTTATTTCGTAGAAAAAAATTATATTTCTACTCCTGGTTGTCATTTGTCAGAAAAGACCACATTTCTGAGATATTCTGTAGAAAAAAATCTATTTCTACTCCAGGTTGACAGTTGTCGGAAAGGACCAGATTTCTGAGATATTCCATAGAAAAAAAAATGTATTTCTACTTCTGGTTGTCAGTTAACAGAAAATACCAAATTTCTTAGATATTCCGTAGAAAAAATTTATAATTCTACTCCTGGTTGACAATTGTCTGAAAATACCACATTCCTGTGTTATTCCTATTAAATAATTATATTTCTACTCCTGGTTGTCAGTTAATGGAAAAGACCACATTTCTTAGATATTCTGTAGAAAACAATTTTATTTCTCCTCCTTGTTGTTCAGTTCAGGAAAAGACACATTTCTGTAGATATTCTGTAGAAAAAATTTATTTCTCCTCTTTGATTGTCAGTTGTCGGAAAAGACCACATTTCTTAGATATTCCGTAGAAAAAAATTATATTTCTACTCCTGGTTGTCAGTTGTCGGAAAAGACCAATTCTGGGCTATTGTAGAAAAAATTATGCTTTACTTGGTTGTTTTACGGAAAAGACCACAGTTCTTAGATATTTCCAGAAAAGAAAAAATTTATTTTCTATCCTGGTTGCCCAGTTGTTAAGGGATTAAGAACATTTGATTTCTGCATTTGCCCCCAATAAAGCTGCACCTTCCCCATTTAGGTTTCATTTGACCAGAGCGCCTTCTTCCACATGCCCCTACATGAGGTATTCCGTAGAAAAAAAAAAATATTTCTACTCCTGGTTGTCAGTTGTCGGAAAATACCACATTTCTTAGATATTCAGTAGAAAACATTTATATTTATACTCCTGGTTGTCAGTTGTCGGAAAAAGACCACATTTCTTAGATATTCCGCACAAAAAAAATTCTATTTCTACTCCTGGTTGTCAGTTGTCAGAAAAGACCAAATTTCTTAGATATTCTGTAGAAAAAAGTCTATTGCTAGTCCCACTTGGCAGTTGTAAATTACAAGGACTGAAGGAAGAACACTGTTGATTGGTTTTCAGAGTTGTTCCACAACACCTAATTACATAGGTGTTGTGGACTATTTCTACTCCTGGTTCTCAGAAAAGACAACATTTCTTAGAAATTCCGTAGAAAAAAAAATACTTCTACTCCTGGTTGTCAGTTATCGGAAAAGTCCACATTTCTGAGCTATTCTGTAGAAAAAAGTCTAATGCTAGTTAAACTTAGCAGTTTTAAATTACAAGGACAGAAGGAAGAACACTGTTGATTTGGTGTTACAGTTCTTCCACAAGACTGCATTTCACAGATATACGATACAAACAATTCTGTTTCTAATCCTAGTTGCCAGTTGGAAATTATAGGGATTTAAGAACCCCTTGTGATTTGCGTCTTTGCAGTACAGTTCTTCAATAAGAGACTGGGAACAAATCTTCTAGAACTTTTTAATATTTTTCTTTCTGAACATGGAGAGAAGTAGAGGTGGTAAGCGAGCAAGGAGGGAGTTAGGACGTGGAGCTAGAGGTATGAGACAAGGTGCTTCTTCCAGTGCTCCAGACAACACACTAGTGAGCACATCATCAGTTGCCGGATCGTCAGGCCTGTCATCGGTTAGTCGGTTCCCTTTGAATCTCAGTGCTGAATCTGTTCTTCAGTGGTAAACACAACCTGCATCCAGTGGTTTCAACTCCTCGTCCTCTCAGTCACGGCCACAAATGTCGTCATCATCATCATCATCAGTCCAACCTGAAGCAAACACAGCCCAAATGTAAACTAATGTCCAGACTACTGTGGATAATCCATGTTCTGAAGAGCTCTTTAATGACACAATGCGGTTGGGGTCAGAAGGCATTACAAAAGATCAAGATGCCCAAGAGGATGATGTTGTCTGCTCTGATGCCTAATCGCTGATGCTGTCAGAGGAGAAGGAAGCTGGTCAGTCGGCAGAAATGCCGAGTGGTCAGCAACGCCTCACAGTGCCTGTGGCTTCAAGCCCGCAGCTTTAGGATATAGACTGTCAGGACAAGGAAATATGATGATGATGTTGATAATGACATTGCAGATTCAACATGGTCTTTTCAGCAGCAGCTCTTCAGTGGAGGAGGAGGAAGATGATGGGGTAGTGTCAGTACGGGTGCGGCCTCAGAAAGGGAGACGGCTGTCGCACAAGTCCGCTGACATTAATGCACCAGCCATGGTCAGTGGTGGCAGCAGAAACACCGCTACTAGGTTTTCACCTTCAAAAAGGTCCAGGACCTATGAAGCCTGGGCCTTTTTCGATCAATCCTCAGATTCGCCGACCAACATCATATTCCAGATTTGGCGTCAACGCGACTGTAGAGGAAAGAATCTAAGGAGTTTAACCACCACAAACATGAAAAGGCACATGTATCTAAAGCATTAATTCATGTGGAGGAATCACTTGGAGAAAAAAGGCCACACAGGTCCTGGGTTTCCAACCACTGTGACATCCTCTGTCTCCTCCTCCTCCGCCACTTCCAAGACCAAGCAGTCCTCTGCTGCCCATGTCCTGGAGCGGCATGAGCAAGCACCATCCCCAGTGCCAGACACTGTCACCCGATTACCACCACCACCAGAGACACAGCCTACCCCTTCTCCTTCTACCAGTTTGACCTGACCAGCAGCCAGTCAAATAGCCAGCCGTCTGTGTACCAGGTGTGAGAGCAGAAGAAGTGCTTTCAGCCCAACCATCCTAAAGCCAAAAGCCTGAATGTCGGCATTGCCAGGCTTTTGGCCTTGGAAATGTCTCCTTTCTGATTAGTGGACACAGATGGGTTCCGCCACATCATGGCTCAGGTATGCCCCCAATACTAGATGCCGAGCAGGCATTTCTTTTCCTGAAAAGCCGTTTCCATCCTGGCCAGCCATGTGTTTGAAAAAATCTACAGCTCGTTGGCTGCATCTGTGTCCACCAAAGTCCATCGGACAACAGACACATGGACTATTAAGCACGGTCAAGGGCGTTACATCTCAGTGACAGCTCACTGGGTGAGTTGGGTAGATGACAGTGTCTCTGGTGATGAGGATGGGTCTCAGGTTCGGCGAACACTCTTCCACACTGCTGTTATGGTGCAGGTTCCGGATCCCCAAGCTCTATGTATAGCATCATGTACCATGAGAAACCAGGTCGTGTTGAAATTAATGTTTCTTGGAGACCGTCAACACACAGGTAAAGAGCTGTGGACGGCTCTGCGCAATGAGACCGAGGAGTGGCTGGGTGCTAATAGCCTGTCGCCAGGCAAGGTGCTGTGCGACAACGGGAAAAATCTTCTTGCTGCCCTTAAGATTGGTAGACTTGCGCACATCCCTTGCCTGGCACATGTCATGAACCTGGTTGTGCAGAAACTTCTCAAGCGCTACCCGGGTCTTGACTGCCTGCTGAGGAAGGCTCAAGATCTGAGTTCACACGTCCGGCGTTCGCACCCTGCTTCGGCACGACTGGCAGCGTTGCAGAGTCATCTTGGCCTCCCCGTCAACTGTCTCATTGTTGATGTGGCAACACGCTGGAATTCCACCTCCACATGCTCCAGCAATTGTGGCAATAGCATAATGCCATTATACAGTATGAAGTGGAGCATGGCCTGACAAGCAGCGGTGCGGACCTCGGGGTGTTGAGCCACCGAGAGTGGAGGCAGATGAAAGAGCTCTGCACCATGCTTGCCAGATTTGAAGATGCCACCAAAATGATCAGTTAGGACAATGCCCTTGTCAGCATGAACATTGTGGTGATATTTGTAGTGGATAGTGTTGAGCGGTTATTATCGACAAAGTTGAAATCGGCAAGGTTTTTATGGTGATCGAAATTTTTAGATCATGCGATAATTAAGGCTAAAATCTGTGCATCATCTATTAAGATCGCGCCATTTTCGGCGCTTCCTGTAATTTTGGCGGCCAGCAAATCAGATTACAGAATAGAGCAGGATGAGATGTGTATGCGACGTCATGACTGGGATGTGTATGTTTGCGATTCATGACCTCATGACCTCGTTTTACATAGAACAGCGTTTCCTGTTCAGCCTCAGTGTCTCTCAGCGTCTCATAGGAGTAGGACATGCGCTCTGCCTGTGGCCAAACAGCTCAGCGAAATTATTCTATTTCTGCACAGAGAAACCTCTACTATTAGCTGTGATCCTTACAATTTAGTTAGATTAGAGATTGGAAGATTTTATGTAGTTAGGTAGAGAATTTTAAAGGAGCATCTACCGCTGTAAAGTCACGGGGAGAGTGGGGGTGGGGGGGCCCCCGCGGGCGAACACAGACAAGCTCTATAAAGAACACTGGATAAAGTTCACCAAGACTTAGTGTAGACATTGCACTGCAATATCTTTATTATTAACAGTTTGCTATTGAAATATTTCCTGGATATTGGGCAGCCTGAACTTATATTAGGATACACATCATTTCTAGTAACTGCAGGTCTCTGTGTTAGGTGCAAAACTCCACTTTTATTATCAGTATACATTTCGTAGGTGTTCATTCTCAATTTTACCATTCCACTTTTTTTCATTATCCACCTTTCACTTAAATTGAAAACAGAATTTTATAGTCACCACGGGGAATTGAAAGGTGCAAAAAATACCGTGTATTTTAACGAAAACATAACATACGTGTTTTTTTGGGCTTTTTTCGCACTACACTTTTTTCATTGAGCACTTGCACGAAATTGAAAAAAGCAATTTTTTTAGTCACCACGGTGAATTGAAAGGTGCAAAAATACCGTGTATTAACGAAAGCATAACAGATACGTTTTTTGGACTTTGGCGCAACAGCTTTGTTCATTGAGCAGCTTTCACTAAAACTGAAAAAAGCAATTTATAGTCACCACGGGAATTGAAAGGTGCAAAAAATACCGTGTATTATATGAAAGCATAACAGATACGTGTTTTTTGACTTTGGCGCACTACAGCTTTTTGTTTGACTAGCTTGCTCGTAAAAAGAAAAAAATCAATTTTAAGTCACCCCAGGTAATTGAAAGGGGCAAAAAAACCGTTTATTTTACGAAAAAAAAGATACGGGTTTTTGACTTTGGGGCCCCTGAGCTTTGTTCATTGACGCAGCTTGATAAATCTGAAAAAACCATTTTAAGTCACCCGGTGAATTTAAAGGTGCAAAAAATACCTGTATTTTTCGAAAAAAAACAATACGTTTTTTTGACTTTGGCGCATACACTTTGTTCATTGACGCAGCTTTCACGTAACTGAAAACAGCAATTTTTTAGCACCACAGGTGAATTTAAAAAGGGCAAAAAAAACCCTGTATTTACGAAAAATAAAGTACGTGTTTTTTTACTTTGGGACTACAGTTTGTTGATTGACCCGTACTCGTAAAACTGAAAAAGAAAATTTTTTTGTCACCACAGGTGAATTGAAAAGGGGCAAAAAATACCCTGTATTTTTCGAAAACATAACAGAACGTGTTTTTTTTCTTTGGGACACTAAGCTTTGTTATTACGAGCTTGCACGTAAATTGAAACAGCAATTTTATAGTCCCACAGTTGGGAAATTTAAAGGTGCAAAAAATACGTGTATTTACGAAAAAAATAACAGATAGTGTTTTTGACTTTGGCGCACTACGCTTTGTTTATTGACACAGTTTGCAGTAAAACTGAAAACAGCAATTTTTTAGTCACCACAGGTGAATTGAAAGGGGAAGAAATACCCTGTATTTCGAAACATAACGTAGTGTTTTTGACTTTGGCGCACCACTTTTTTCTTGACGCAGCTTGCACGTAAATCGAAAACAGCAAAATTTTTATCACCACAGGGAAATTGAAAGGTGCAAAAAAAAACCCGGGATTATACAAAAAAATAACAATACTGTTTTTTGACTTTGGTGCACTACAGCTTTGTTCTTGACCCTTCCTAAACTTAAACCAAATTTTTTTTCACCCCCCCCCCCCCGCCCCCCCCCCCCCCCCCCCCCCCCCCCCCCCCCCCCCCCCCCCCCCCCCACCCCCCCCCCCCCCCCCACCACCCCCCCCCCCCCCCCCCCCCCCCCCCCCCCCCCCCCCCCCCCCCCCCCCCCCCCCCCCCCCCCCCCCCCCCCCCCCCCCCCCCTCCACAGGTGAATTGAAAAGTGCAAAAAATACATTTTATTATCCGATAAATTTCAGATACGTGTTTTTTGACTTTGGCGGCACTACAGCTTTGTTCATTGACGGCAGCTTGCACGTAATCTGAAAACAGCAATTTTATAGTCACCACAGGTAGAATTGAAAGTGCAAAAATACCGTGTATTTACGAAAACATAACTAGATACGTGTTTTTTGCACTTTTGCCAGTCCAGATTTGTTGATAGAGACATCCTTGCAGTTAAATTGAATGTCCAGCAATTTTGTTTTGATTAAAGGGATTTGGAGAAAATAGCTGTGATTTGCCGTCTTTTATTAAGAGACTTTCCAAAATATTCCATATTCTCAAATTTTTATCTTTCTGAACAAGGAGCGAAATGCACGGTGGTAATGCGAGCAAGAGGGGGGTAGCACATGGAGTAGAGGTAGTGAGAAGGTGCTCCTTCCGTAGTGCTGGCTAAACACGCATGACCAGCGGATCGTCGTTGAAGGACGTTCAGGCCTGTTCATCGCCTGGGTCGGGCCTGGTGAATCTCAGTAATGACAGCGTCGCCCAAAAAAAAATCTGTCCTTCAGTGGTTAAATGCAAACTGCAACCAGCAGTCTTTACCCCCCCCCCCCCCCCTCCTCGTCCTCCCAGTCACGCCACAAAATGTCGTCATCAGCATCATCAGCTTCGTCCAACAAGATGCAGACCAAAATGTCAAACTCGGTGTACCCACCACTTTGGATATCCATTGTCTGAAGACCTCTTTGATGACAAAATGCCAGGTTGGGGTCAGAAGGCATGTTAAAAAGTTCAAGAGGGTGAGTTAGTCTGCTCTGACGCCCCAGTTACTGATCCATCAGAGGAGGAGAGGAAAGTCCGGTCAATCGGCAAAAATCCAGGGCGGTCCGGCAAAAACGCCTTGCAGGCCCTCCTTGCTTGTAGCCCACAGCTTCTGGATGGCAGTAAGTCAGGGACGAGCAAGTCAACCTGTGTTGATGATGATGATGATGACGGACATTGCTGATCCTTCGTGGTCTTTTCCACCGTAATTGCTTGCGCGCGCTTCATCAGTGGACGAGGAGGAAGACGGATGGAGTAGTGGTCAATACGGGTCCGCCACAATAAGGGAGAGGCGTAGGTCGCAGAAGTCGATGGATATGATTCCGCAGCCACGGTCAGGCAAACCCGATCCTCCCTTATCACCGTCAAAACGGTCCAGACCTCTCAAGCCTGGGCCTTCTTTGAGCAAGCCTCCTGATTCACCCGCGATGTCATATGGCCGCATTGCCGTAACCGCATAATTGAGGCAAAGAACCTAAAGTGGTTTAACACCACCAACATTTTAGTCACATGCAGCGAATGCATGAGTTTAAAGGGAGGGAACATTTGGCCCAAAAAAAGGGCCCAGACCGACCCGGGCCTCCAACCACGCACACCCCTTCCCCGCCTCCCCCTCCTCCGCCACCACCAGGCGTTCACACTGCCCATGTCTCTCAGAGTCATGTCAGGGGATCAGCCTCCCCTTCAGCCCCCCCACCGCGCCAAGTACCACCACACCACCGAGACCCATCCTACCCCTTCTCCTTCCCCAGTTTGACGACCGCACGCCGTCGGGCCCATCTACAGCCCCTTCTGTCTTCAGGTTTTGGGAGCAGAAAAACATTTTAACCCAAACCACCCCAAAGCCAAAAGCCCGAAGTCGGGATTGCCCGGCTTTTTTCCTTGAAATGTTGCCTTTCCTCTGGTGGACACAGTGGGTTCCGCCACTCTGGCCTTGCCTCCCCCAATACCAATGCCGACAGGATTTCTTTTCCCGAAAAACCGGTTTTCCCGCCCCGGCCAGCCCGTGTCAACTAAAAATTTTAAGCCTTGTCTGCATCTTTGGCCGGAAAAGCCTCTACCACCAACCATTGGGCTAGAAGCACGGCCCAAGGCCGCTATATCTCTCCCCACACAGGTAGGGTGTGGACGGGTCTCCCAAGAGACCGAGCGCTGGGTGGGGGCGGCCGCCCTTAAGACGTAGGGTGGAGCACATCCCTTTCCGGCAAAATGTCTGAACCTGGTCGTCCGAAATTTCTAAAAAAGCTACCCGGGGTCTGGACTGCCTGCTGAAGAAGGGTCAGGTCGATTCGCACTTCCGCCGTTCGCACCCTGCTTCGCCCGCCTGGCGCGTTGCAGCGTTACTTGGGCCCCCCCGCACCCCTCTCATTGTTACGTGGCAACACGCGGAAAATTTCCCCCTCCACATGCTCCAGCGATTTGGCAGCAGCGCAATCCATTACACGTACGAAGTGACCATGGCCTGACAAGCACGGTGCGGACCTTGGGGTGTTGAGCCACCGAGATGGAGGCAGGTGAAAGAGCTTGCACCTCCTTGCCAGTTTTGAAGAAGCCCCAAAAATGGTCGGCGGACAATGCCCTTGTCAGCATGAGCATTGTGGTGCTTAGTTCGGAACGATCTTTGGGACATTTGAAACAACGGGCCCCGCCAGCGACGGGGGAGTAGACGACAAAAATGCGGAAGGGGCCTTTTTTCCCCGTAAAATCCACAAGGCCCGACGTTTAAAATTTTCATGGGTTTTTTCATTTGGCAGTGGTTGGGGGCCCAAGCTAGTGAAAGGTGGCGTATCAGCTCTCGGGTGCATCATCTCGGGAAAGTCAGGGCTGGTTAAAGCTTTCCGGAGGCAGGGAGGGGGAGGAGGGGGTTTTCTAACACCATGTTACCGCCCCCTGTTGGGAAAGAGGTTGGCGCGAATTTGGGGCGGAGGAGGAAGAGAGGAAGATCATTTTTCTAGTGCCCCAAACCCCGAGGTTGGGAAATCAAGCCCCATCTCTCACATGAGTGTCGGTGGGGAATTTGTTTAAAAGGGAAAAAACATTAGAACTCTTTGGATTTTTCATATCCTTTGTTAATCAGATGACATATATAATTTTTGCAGAATTATTCTTCTATACTATTTTTCCCTTAACCCGGTTAATCGATATTAAACTTTAAATGCTTTTTGCAAGGGGAAAACACCTTCAAGATGTACCCTTGCGGGGGAAATGATACGGGGGGAATTTAAAAAAATGGATTCACTAGGGAAATTAAAACAGTTTAAGCAAGCAGCCCAAAGGGACACAGAAATCTTTTTGGAAACATGTTTTTAAACGTTACCCAAATTTCCTTAATAAACCCGCCGGCATTTTTTGGGGGGTTTTTGGACTTTTTTTAAATTTAAAGCAAGGTTGCAAGAAACATATTTCCAAAAAATCGAAATTTTTAAATTAACTCATCCCTCTAATTTAAAAAAAAGATCTTTTAAATACAGGGCCTTAATAATTTGCTTACTATAGAATGATATAAAAAAGCCTGTTTTTTCCTGGAAATTAAACAGAGATTTATATCCATAAACCTGACGGGATATCTAATTTTTTGGGGCCCCCCGCTGCTTGCAGCAAAAATATCTTAAGTTGGGGAAAAGTACAACTTGGCGGGATTTATTTTTTTTAAACCTAACATTTGGCCCGTGACCTAAAACACTTACGGGGAAAAAACAACGCAAAAAAAAGGGGAACCTCTGTCGGCTGGTCGGGGGCGTTGCCCCAGTAAACTCCCTTTTAAACCCAGTTTGGACCCTGAAACTTCCCATTTCCTACGTCTCTTTTTCCCAACGGGAGAACCCCGGTTTAAATTCCCTTCTTCACGATGGTCCAGATATGCAAAAAGGAACAAGGACGATTCCAAAAGGGGATATGCCCGGGGTTTCCCTTGCATAAACCGTAAAGGCTGCTCTTTACCTTTGAGTAGGGGGTCGGCCCAGGAAGCTGAACTCTGGGCTGTAACAGAAGCTTGCAAGCTCGCCGAAGGAAAGAGCGTGAACATAAACACCGACTCAGCCTACGTATATGGAGTGGCTCATGACTTCAGCCTGAAGTGGGCCCCACGGGTTTCCAAAAACCCCTAGTGGAACCCAATCAAGAACCAAGAGACTGTTCAGCCCCTTAAAGGTATCTCTCCACTGCCGGCCCAAGGGGCTGTCTTGAAAACTGGGGCTAAAGGGAAAATGGAAACAGAGGGGGCCCGGGGGGAAATTACAACGCGGACCAGCCGAAAAAGGGCCCAGCCCCCCCCTCCCAGTAATTCGGGGAAAAAAGGCAGAAGGGGCCCTGTATATGTACACCCCGAACAAAGGAAAAAAAATTAGAAGAAAAGAAGAAAAACAAAATAGAAGAAGAAAAGTTTAAGAAGAATAAAAAAGGAAAGAAAAAAAACCCAGGATGAAGAACAAATAAAAGGGGGAAATTTTGCCAAAACCCAGGGCGACCTGCTGAAAAATTTTTCAAACCCAAATAAGCCCAAAGGAAAGGAGGATTTGGGAGGAAAAAGGGAGCTGAATGCGGGCCAGGAGGGATTCTGGAGGAAAGAAGTAAACTTTCCTACCAAGGGCTTTAAATATCCAGTTTGTAACCCAAAGGGGCCCCTCACGGCATCACACACAGGGGGAACCCCCCAAATGAATTCTGCCATTAAAAAAGATATATTGGCACCGGGAATTTCGCCCCCCAAAAGGGAAATTATTCCAAATTTGGGAAAAATTATGAAATTTGTTTTGTAACCCAGGAGGCCCTGGTACAAACGCCACAAAAGAAACGGGCCCAAACCATTGTACCCCTTCCATGGGATCCGATTGACCACATTGATTTTCCCCAAAAAAGAGGGGAAAAATACAAATATGTCCTAGGGGGGGTGGGGATATGTTCCCCGGGTGGCCTGAGGCCAAACCCAAATGCCCTAATATGCCCTGAAAAAAACACTGAAAAAGCTACTGACTAAATTTTATTTGTGCAGACCCGGAAAATCACAGAAGTTATAGATCTATCAAGGACCGGATTAACACAGAAGTAACCATTAAAAAAATTTGGAAGCTAGTGGGAGCTGCCCTTTGGGAAATTTGCACACTCCAAAACCACCCCCCAACCCTTCAGGAAAGATAGAGAGGTTTAAATGCCACACTCAAAAAAAAAAAAATTCCTCAAAGCCAGAAAAGGAAAAAACATCAATTCCATGGCCAAAGATCCACCCATCCCCTGTACCTGTCCGAAACCCCCTAGGCACCCACTGGTCCCCACCCCTTTATGAGATATTTTTCTTGGGGCCCCGCCTGGGTTTTGGAAAAAAATTTAACCCCACAACAGTTAAAGGCAGGAAATGAAAACCTTTAAAATTTTCCATAAGTCTGTGAAATTTGAATTGAAACTAACCCTCCCCGCAGTGTTTTTCCTCTTTTCCCAATCCTAAACCAGTCAGGGGCACCCCACAAACAACAACCTGGTGATTTTGTGGGGGTAAAGAAACATGTCAAGATTCTTTTTGGAACCTAGTTTTAAAGGGACCATACCAAGTTTTTTCTGGAAACCCCAACCTCAGTGAAACTAGAGGGAAGACCTACTTGGGTGAAATCCCCTCACACTGCAAAAAAAGCCCCCTGGACCCGAAAAAATCATCAAAATCACTCCTTTTTTCCTTTATTACATTTGTTTTGCCCTGTGTGAAAATAAAAGGGAACGCCCCGGGGGGTTTGGCTGGTAAATTTAAAACCCCCCCTGGGATCAGAATAAACCAAAACTCGAACCTTTTAAAATACCACAAATATAGATAAAAAAGAGGTGTAATTGAAAAAAAATTAGTTTTAAACCCTTATAAAAACCCAAATTTAATTTTTGGGGAAACCCCAAACCCCAAATCCGCAAACATAATTGAACCCAATTTTGAAGCTAATTTTCCCCTCATGGCCTACCAAAATAAACCTACATTGGAAAATTCTTAAAAAACACTTGCAAAAGGGGGGAAATTTTAGGGGAAAAAAAATTTTGAAGGGTTTCCTTTTGGATTTACCGTTTTTTTTGGGGTTTTCCCGACCCCAGAATTTCCCATTAGGGCTTTTTTCCCTTATTTTTCTAGAAAAACAACATATTCATTACTCTCAAAAAATTTTTAGGTTTTTCCCCAAAATGGATTGCCACAATCCCGAACTGTCCAAATGCTCTAAGGTAGCACCTGGCTTTTCATTGTGGTTAACCCCCCCCATCCCACCCTCAGAGGGGAAAAGGGGAAAAGACCCGGCGATCGCTTTAAATTTTCGCCCCCTTTGGGGTAAGCCTAGCATGATGCAGCGGGGTTTTTTACCCGCCCCCTGTTCCCCTCTAGCCACTTTTAAAAACACAGACATAATTTCCCTCCTAGTGTAAAAAAGTTTTAAAGGGAAAAGGGGAACAGAGTTTTAAAAAGTTTTAGGGGGGAATTTTCAGGTGTGGGAAAATTGGGTTAAAGGAAAACATTAAACTAGTTTGGTACTTTTCATATCCCTTGAAATATCTAGACTGGTTTTATATTAAAAAATTTTCATGGGAAATTTTTCTCTCTATACCTATTTTTCCCCTTTAAACCAAGGGTTTAACAATATTATAAGCTTGAAATGCTTTTAAAGCAAAAGGGAAAAATACCTTTAAGAAGTATCTTTTTCTTGGAAAGATACGGGGAATATTTTAAAATGGAAATTTACTATGGATTTTAAAAGCTTAAGCAAGCAGATTAAGGACACAGAAATCAATTTTTTACATGGGTTTTTTTCGAAACCCAAACTTTTCCCCATAAAAACCGCTCGCGTTTGGGGGGTTTTTTTGGGCATTTTTAAAATTTAAACAAGGCTTGCAAGAAACATATTTTTCCAAAAATAAACGTGATTCTTAATTAACTCATCCCATCCCAATTTTTTAAAAAAAAAAATGATCCCTTTAATACATCCTTAAAAAAACTGCTTTTCTATAGAAAGATATAAAAAAGCCTTATTTTCCCGGGATTAAAAAGAGATTTTCTATCCACAACCCCACTGGATATCTAAATCTTGGGGCCCCGCGCTTGGGGGAGCAAAAAATATCTTAAGTTGAGGAAGTAAAACAACTTGGGTGGGTTTATTACTAACCTAACATGAGTGCTTGGATGCTCCATTTCCTCCAACATGACCCGCATTAAACCATCAAAATAAAAACAGTTTACTGGGTGGGGGACCCCCTGGATCCCCGGAAAAAAACAAAACTCAGCACTTTTTCCTTCCCCCCACCCAAAAAAGAGAGTAAAAAGCAAAGGGAAAAGGAGACCTTGCTGATTGTTTAAATGAACATCCGGGTGCGTCCCCGCTTCACGTTCTTTAAATTTACGGTGGAACAAAAGCCAGCGCGTGACACGTTTGAGTGCCAAGTACCGTAAACGGCAGCAGCAGCAGCAGCCCGGCAAGGGGGGCAGAAAGCCAATTTTGGGGGACCTCCCGGCAATCTTTTTTACCACCCCACCAACGCATGCCAAATTTAGGGCACCCCATACAACACCCAGAAACCAGCTTCAAGATCATGGTTTTTCACTATCTGCGTCTCAACACCGATGTTTTTTTTATGTGTTTCCCGGGCCCCAAAAGACTTCTGGGTTTTCCCCAAAAGGACAGGGCCCGACTGGCTCCCACGCCATAAAAGGTGTTTTTCCTCCCACAGCCGCGTCATATCTTACGGACCTTTAGCACAAAACCCGGAAAGGGGTCATTACAGACAAACGCATCCGACTTTTCCCCAGATAATGTGGAAACCCTTTTACTTTTTATCAAGAAAAATCAGGCAAGGATCTCTGATGAGGGTTTTTTTCCCCAATTGCCGAGGGGGGCACCGATTAGTTTTCTGGTCTAAATTTTCCCTTCCTCTCCAAAAAAAAAAGGTCCCCCTTGAAAAAACTTATTTTTAAAATAAATCATTTCTTACTGCAATTTTTTTATTGTCAGTTCCCAACAGTTCATTTTGCGGGTTTTTTTGCTGTGAGGAGACTGTAAAAGACACCAAGGTTTCATGACAAAACCATATTCCATTTACTAACTTCTTTTTTTTAAAGAATTTTTCGCATTGTCAATGGTTTTGGGGTCATTTTTGCCTCACAATTTTTAACAGGGGCCCTGAAAAAGTCATATTTATAATTTTTTGGGGTCATGTTGCTTTGAGATACAGCAATAATTAGGTCCTTTGGAACAGAAATGTGGCTTTTAAGTGGCATTTCCCCCCTCACAATTTTAAAAATGGCTGAAAAGTCAATATTATAATTTTTTGGGTCATGTTGCTGTGAGATAAAGCTATAATCAGGTCCTTTGGGAAACAGAAAATTTTGGCTTCTAAGTGGCATTTTCTCCCTCACAATTTTTTTAAAACAGTGGCTGAGGAGTTCATTTTTATAATTTTTGGGTCATGCTGCTTTGAAATGCAGCAATACTAAAGGTCCTATTCTAAAAAATGTTTGTTTCTAATAGACATTTGTCTTCACAATTGTCAAAAGTGGCTCAATGGGTCATGTTTTGAATTTTTGGGGGCTTTTTTTGCTGTGAAAATGCAGCTATACTACGGGTCCTATTAAAAAATGTTGTTTCTAACAGACATTTTGTTCTTCACAATTGTCAAAGTGGCTTCAAGAGGTCATGCTTTAATTTTGGAGGCATTTTTTGCTGTGACATGCAGCTAAAACACAGGTCCTATTAAAAAAAAATGTGTTTCTAACAGACATTTGTTCTCACAATGCCAAAGTGGCTCATGGGTCTTTTTTTAAATTTTTTTGGGGGGCATTTTGCTGTGACATGCAGCTATACTACAGCCAATTATAAAAAATGTTTTTTTCTAACAACATTTTTTCTTCACAATTTTCCAAGAGGGGCTCAAGGTGAGGGGTGCGTCAAAAACGGGAATGGGTAAACACTTTAAGGGACACATATTGCAAAATGACTTGTTTTTTCAAGATTTTTAAACATAGCTATCAATCCCTGTTTTGAGAAAACCCCCATTTAATATAATTAAAAAAAAGAAAAAAAAGACATGGTGGGATTCCATCCTATTTTAAAAATGTGTTTTCTAGAATTAAACTACTAAAAAACTTGCATGTACAAAATAGCTTTAAAAAAAAATTCCTCTGAATTGTACAAGGGAGGTACAGGAAAACTTGACCAGATGTAGGTTATTCAGAGGCCCCATGGAGTATGGACACGGACAGAGAACAAAGTAAAAGGAGACCATTTCCTCCGACATTGAGTAAAATAGAAAAAGAATCCCAAAGAAAAGGGCACCTGGGTGTAACAGGAGCGTTAACCACCAGTATTTCCAAGTGAAGCTAATTGGCCGCACTCATACGGAGGGGCAAGCGCTACCCAGGTCTTGACTGTGTACTGAGGAAGGCTGGAGTTCTCACACTTCCGATTCCGCACTTTTGCTTTCAGCACGACAGTTTTCGTTGCTGCGTCATCAGGCATTTTAACCTGCGTGTTAATAGATAAAGGACGCCAGCCTGGGCTCTCCCCGCACCCACTGTAACTCCGGCCCTGGGTCATGCTGTGGCACAGCACAGGTACAGTCAATGTCCAGTACCACTAAACTGGTGGTCGAAAGACCCCTATTTCCGGCACTTTTCAATCTGGGGGTCAGACAGGTTTAACCCCTTAACGACCGCGCACCGTCTTTTGACGGCGGCCGGTGCGGGTCGTTCGTCTGCAGCGACGTCTTTTGACGTCGCTGCAGACATCGGGGTTTGCGGCGCCCGGGTGCCGCAGCTGCGCTGGGATCGGGGCTGAACTACACAGCCCCGATCCCAGAGCATTCCTGCAGGCATCGGGGAGCGGAGGAAACCTCCGCAACCCGATGCTTTAAACCCTTGATTGCAGCGGGGCGTTACCGCAGCGCAATCAAAGGATCCCCTGCTCTGTCGGGTGATCGGAACACCCGGTGACCCGACAGAGCACGGGAACGGCTGCACAGTCAGCTCTGGGGACCTAGCGTGGCCCCAGAGTTGTCTGTGTATGAAGCCAGTGATTAGGACGCACTGTGTGCTGTCCTAATCACTGCCTGTGGGCAGACGACACAGATTAGCATGTATTAGCATATATGAATATGCTAATACATTACTAAGTTTAAAAAAAATTTTTTAAAAAAATGTTAAAAAAGTTTCTCCCTTCATGGGAGTCAAAAAAAAAGTACAAAAAAAACATAAAAAGTGTAAAAAAAAAAGAATAAAAAAATAAATAATAAAATAAAAATAAATATTTAATAAAAAAATAATTGTACATAAATTACACGCACAAAAAAACCTAAAACATATTTGGTATCCACACGACCGTAATAACCTGTAGAATTAATCTAACAAGTTTTTTTAAGTGTGGAAATGTTAATGGTGTAAAAAAAAAAAAAAAAAAACAAAAAAAATTTTGGAAAAAAAAAAAAAAAAAATACTGCAATTTTTTTAAAAAGTGTACTTAAACTATTCCCTTAAAGTACAAAAATTTCTTGAATAAAACGAGGCCTCATCCAAACCCCGAAAAAA